>CAUZXS010004499.1:0-35000 GCA_963585895.1 Sepioteuthis lessoniana
AAACTTATTACGATGAATTGTGCGATAAGAAACTCAAGTTGGTAAATTTTCTTAAAAGATCAAATACGATTATAAACAGAACCTGTACTGGGTAGGAACTGTAATAACGAGGAAACGGTGCAAATATATATTTATCCAACCCCCTTCGCTACGCATAGGATGCGACACAAGCTCAATTTTTATGCGAGGTAGCGCTGAATCGAATTCAGATTCCTCCTTCTCATAGACCGGTTGCCTTGCTAAAGAACCCGGTCTGCCCTACGATTTACTCATTGCAAAGAATGGGGAAGAGATGACTTCATGCTTTTCTCAAGGGCATTAATACGAAATCAAAGACAAACAGTCTCGCCTAGAATCTGAATTCGACTCGCTGTGTCCACTTGCTTAGGTGTTAACCGTTACGCCACGGAAACTCTTCAAGTATTTGATGAACAGATAAAAAAATCTACTGGAAAGCACAAGACTTCAAGAGTTCTAACTTAGCATTTCATCAAGAAAGGGATATATATATATATATATATATATATATATATATTCTTTTAAAAGAAACAATAATGCCAAGATCTGGAAAATATCAATTATTTCCCATCCCGGCTCCGTTGATCGTCATAGAACATAACATTAACAAACATTTACATTAAAGCAAATACAAACGTCACATTGTTACCAACTATAACATAACATAAAAACAAACATTCCTTTTCATACTTACCGATGAAAATGCTATGTAATATAGCGAAACGTTTTCGGTAAAAAATAAACCCAAATATTTTCCCAAATATTTTTCGAGTTTGTCATTAATACTCTACCACACACACACACACACACACATATATATATATACACATACACACACACACACACACACACACACACACACACATATATATATATATATATATTGTAATAAAAAGCGAAGAACCTGAAAATGTGTATTCTAGGGAGTAAAAGTGAAATGACTTTTTTCTCGAGTGTTCAAGGTCAACATTGATCAGCTGAATTTCAATCAAGGTTACCAACCTGAAGAAAAAAAAAATAGTCTCATCACTTTCTAGATCTAACTCGTATATCTAAACGTTTGGGTCGGATGAAATCGTCACATTACTTCTTTTTTCGTGTTCTTTCTATTTACCAGGATTTCATCTGAGAAATCTAATAACAGTGGAATATGGGAGTAAATTTAGCATCTAAATCATTTCAGCACGAGGAATTATCCCCAAATCCTATCCGGAAAGATGCGGGCAAATAAAAAAAACCTTTGGATATAAGCTATTTAAATTTCAAATGATCGTAGGAATATCGAAAAAGAAGGTCTCCAAGCAACGATGACATTTCTTATATGACCTTCTGAAAGATGTGCAAGTCAATTTTAAAAAGATGTGTTAGTCAACTGTAAAAGGGTCTTAACCCTTTTAGAGTGCATTTCCAAATTTTCGATAAACCAAGGTTGCATTTTCCTAAAAAAAAATCCGTTTAAAAAAAAGAAGTTACTTTAATACCTTTCATCATCATCATCATCATCAAGGCGGGCGAACAGCACACATTCCTTTGACTCTTCCTTACCATCGATCCCTATCGAACATCGTTCTTTGCAAGTCCTCTTGACAGGACCCAGTGCCCACACAGAACTGTAAAATTTTCTGTTCGAAAACCATACTATTGTGTCCATGAGTAGTACTCCATGGGAGAACCTCGCTAATGATTCTGTCCTTACTTCTTCAGCAGTTCCCAGCATGCCTTCTTTGCCTTTCTTGGATGGTTGTGTGATGGGAGATAAGTGGTCGTACAACAACTGCTTCTAGGATTTATTCAAAACTACACTCAGTATCGTTGCGCAGTTGCCATCTAGTTTTTTCTTCAAGGGTTTCTTTAGAGTCCGAATTGTGCAACTATACAGTAGTACTGTTTTATTTTATCAGAGAGGTCAGATTTCCACAGAGGCTTTAACCTGTCCATTCTTTATCTATGCGTACACTGACATCCTTTTCAGTAGATGAGATATTGCTACCGTGACATATGAACTGCTCTACTAATTTCATTTAATGGGGACATGGCACGATCTTGATTAAAACACACAGTGAGCCCATCTGTTTCAACAACGTAAAACGTTATGAACTGATGTTGGAATAAAAAAGACGATTGTTAATAATCTGTTGCGTCACGATTCCTGGTAATTATTTAGAAAATTCAGTCTGACACCATTTG
Source organism: Sepioteuthis lessoniana (assembly GCA_963585895.1). NCBI lineage: Eukaryota > Metazoa > Mollusca > Cephalopoda > Myopsida > Loliginidae > Sepioteuthis > Sepioteuthis lessoniana. Next base: position 2,206 of record CAUZXS010004499.1, read on the forward strand.
AAACAAACGACTGGGGAATTCATCAGGCACATTTTTGCTGTGTCAGCAGTCCACAGGGTGAAAGTGACGCAAGGCAAAAACACTAGATAAATACCAAGACTTTGCCAGAGAATTGAAAAGGTTGGGGAATATGAAGATGACAGCGATATCAATCGTAGTTGGTGCTTTTAGAACAGTCCCCAAGTACCTGTATGAACTGGAGATTTAGAAGAATTAGAAATATCCAGACCACAGACCTACCAAAATCGACGAGGATACTTAGAGGAGTCCTGGAGACCTATCAGTTCGGTTTCTTTGTTTAATGAGACATCAACCTTTATGGGTATTTTAATGTCAAAGCCATCTTTGTAGAAAGACAGTAATGATACAATTTAATCCATAGCTGGGGGTTCATACCCTGTTAATCTAAGGAGACTTGCCGTTACTCAGACGCAACAAAATAGCAAATGTACGTTATGTGGTAATAGAGACGAAACGATCAATCCCATAATCAGCGAATGCAGCAAATTAGCGCAAAAGAGTACAAGACTAGATACGATTGGGTGAATATGGTGATCCACTAAGAATTGGGCAAAAAATTTTAATTTGACCATACGAACTAGGGGTATACGCACAACCTGGAATCTGTCTTGAAGAATGAGACGCACAAACTCTCTGGGATTTTGAGATACTAATAGATCACGGAATCTCGACCAGACTAGATCTACTGATAGTAAAAAAAAATAGAATCTGCCAAATAGAAGATTTTGTCATCCTGGCAGAGCACAGAGTAAAATCAAAAGAAAGCAAAAAGAGAGAGAAATATCAAGACCTTGCAAGAGAACTAAAACGAAACTGTGGAATATGAAGGTGACGGTAATTGGTGCAATTAAAACCATCACCAAAGGATTTATAAAAGGACTGAAGGACTTGGAAATAAAAAGACAAATGGAGACCATCCATACAACAGCATTGTCAAGATCGGCCAGAATACTGAGAAGGATGCTGGGAACTTGAGGAGACTTGCTGTCGCTCAAACTCCAATAAAAGACCATGAGCAAACGCTGGTGTGAAAAACTCTCAAAGGAGTAACAACACTAACAACAACAACAACAATAATAATAATAATAATAATAAGAAGAAGAAGAAGAAGAAGAAGAAGAAGATCATCATCATCATCGTCATCATCAGTCAAACTAATTTATATAAACACAAAAATATTCATTCCTTACACATTGTAAATGAAATAAGCTATTGCATGCACGTAGCAATTTCCATTTATCACAGGATAGAAGGGAAAAAAGGAAATAAGGATAAGTACCGAAGCTTTGCTTGAGAGTTGCATATATAGAATAATATGACGGTGATGATCACAATCTTTGGAACACTGAGAATGGCACCATATCAAAGACCTGGAGTGAATTCGGACACATTACCCAGGTGAATACTGGAAATTTAAGAAGACCTGCTGTCACTTGATCCTCGGTGGTGGCCACCAGATATCTCGAAAGAAAATAGACGCTTAAAAAGACGAATGAGAGATACAACGGAGGAATAGTTTCGTCTCATGATCACAAGATGCGATATTGTATTTCTCGACTTGCATTGGTAGACTCTTTTGGTACGCTAGCCTACCTACTCACTCATATACCCACTTAACTATCTATTTATCGACGTATCTATAGAAGACCTGACCCAGCTAACTATCTGTCCCAATGCCTACTGATGCACCTATATTTACGTACATGTGTAAACAATCACATCTCATCAGACCTACCCGAACATGAACAAGCATGTGCATGATCTGACACACATTTACGAGTGCATACATACACATACGTTCAGTTGCACACACACACACACACACCCATATATATATATATATATATATATATATATATATATATATAATGTGTGGTAAGAGACGGGTACACAAATGCAAAATGCAGATATATGAAAATATATCAACGAATCAATTTCAACCATAAAACACACACACACACACATACATATATATATATATATATATATATGTGTGTGTGTGTGTGTGTGTGTGTGTGTGTGTGTGTGTGGAAAGAAAAGAGTCTGAGTTACACAAATATATTTATAGAATCGGTAAGTAAATCAGTTCTGTCCCATATATATATATATATATATATATATTAAACAGGTATTGAGAGACAGGCACACAAATGTAAAGAGTAGTTATATGAACATATATCGAATCAATTTCAAGCATAAAACACACACACACATGCATACACCCTCACAAACTCTCTTTCTCACACACACACATATATACATACTGATGTCGGAAGGGAGAGACAGTGCTACCCAAATAGATATACAATCGATATGTAATAAAATCATTTCAGTCCGCTACGAATATACGTAAATATACTTCAGGCTAAAACAAATACTTTCTCAATCTCTCTCTCTCTCTCTCTCTCTCTATATATATATATATATATATATATATATATATATATATATATATATATATTAACTATAAATATCAGGTTCTGTAGTTATTACTACCTAGATGGTAATTAAGAGACATTTATTTGATTGATATAAAAATATTTTCGTATACATTTAAGTAAATATATATATATACTTAAATGTATATATATGTATATATGTGTGTGTGTGTGTGTGTGTAACACACACACACACACACACATATCATGCAGGCATTAACAAATACACACATATCATGCAGGCATTAACAAATACACGTAAATTTATGCGTCAAATTTGTATCTGTCTATCCACTCAACCTCTCCACCATCGAGCAGAATGCAACACAACGTCAATTTTTAAGTATGGTACAACTGGTTTGAATTCAAAGTTTTCCTTCTTCTAGATTGGTTATCTTATCTAGGCTAAAGAACCTAGCCTGCCCTACTATGTACTCATAGTTGAGTGAGAAAAGATGGATTCATGACTTTCCCAAATGGATTAGTATGAAATGAAAAGCAAACAGCCGCGTCGCCGTAGGAAATCTATGATAATAACTATTACGCACGAATGTATCGAATATATATATATATATATATATATATATATATATATATATATATATATATATATATATATATATATGTGTGTGTGTGTGTGTGTGTGTGTGTGTGTGTGTGTGTAAACCCTGAAATATTTATATCAGGTTCTTACTCCTTTACAAACTGAATTTCATCAAATTCATTGTTATTTGTTATTCCACTGCGCTTAAATGGATGTGAAAGATTGGTTTGATTTGGTTTCTTTGTTTAATGACATATCAACTTTTGTAGCTTATTTATTGCCAAAGCCATCCTTCTAGAAGAACTTATAGTGGTAATATTTTACCCAATACTGGGAGGATAAGAGCGGGTGGAAGTGAAAGAGTCAAATGTTTTAAACTGAGAGGAACCAGATTTTCTGCAACGAGATCTTTTTGTTCTGTCTTTTTTTTTTTTTCTGCTGACAGAACATGGTTAAAACTTATTTTACTCGAGAGACAAACTGTAGATATTATTGTAAACAGAGACCAGCAAAAATACAACAGCAAATACCGCCACATTTTATTATTAACTAATGCAGATGACAGTACATCCCCAAAAATAAACGTTTTATGACTTGTATATCAAGAATTCACGAGAGTATCTTAGTAAGCATTGCATCAGAAAGACTTAAGGAATGGTATTAGGCATACTCTTACTTCGTACGTCGTATGCCTCGTCGGCAGGGTTTAGAATACCTAGTGTTAAAACACCCCCCCGCTAGAATAAGTAAAAGTATTAAGACTCCTAAGATCCACTAGAATATTCAGAATGGTAAGATCCACCGCCAAAAAAAAGGGGGCGTCTTGGGTATAATGCTAAACTACTTCTGATGGTAAAGCTTCAGTTCTGGAGATGTGAAGAATGTGGAGAACCTATTCACCGCCATTACTCCCAGGTTCACTCTGACCCGGAATGTTAGTACCTGTTAGGGTCTCATCTCTGTATCAAATAGATCTATTTAAAATTTATTCCTATTCGATAGGACATTGTGCAAAAAAGAATCTTAAGAAACAACTACATAAAAACTGTAAAAATGAATGTACAATGAACGTGATTCCCTAACTTGTAAGTATAAAATAACTCTAAATGGGTTGACATGCCGTTAAAATCAATCACTCAGCTTATCGTTTTTCGTATTTCTTTTTCCCTTCGAAAATTTCAATAATCTAAAATAAAATATTCCCTTTTTCAGTTGGGTCGTAAACTTTTCGGCACACACTCGTAAGCAAGTAACTGCCATTCAATGAGAAATTAACTCTAGGGTCTTTTCTTTCTTGTACGACAATCATGTATGCATTATACACACACACACACACACACACACACATATGTGCATAGATAGATAGATAGAAGGAGGAGATGAGGAGAAAAGAGAGGATGATCGGTGAGAAAGAAGAAGAGAAGAAAAAAGAAGAGAAAGAGAATGTGGTATACACGAAGAGACTGAGCAGAAACGCAATCACGTGATTTGTTTACAAGATCGGTCGATCACAGAGACACCATTTTGTCCATATTATTTTAAGTTTATATTATGATTTTCTTTGAAAGGATACCTTTGTATATCTATTTATTTGTTTATTTATTCATTAATTCGATTATTTGCTTTTATTTATATTTAATTTTTATGTTTTTTCTGCGCTCATATATTTGCTATTGGTGCATATAATGTCCCAGAAAAAATGGGGTTCAATTCCAGGTCAAGTCATAACAAAGACTCAAAAAATGGTACTTAACGTTTCCTTGCTTAACACTCAACATTATAAGGTAAGGATCAAGGGTAAGTGGAGCAATCCAGGGAAATGAGTTGCGCCCTCCCCTACACTACGGTGTAGTTACTATTGAAAAACGAGCCTTCGGGTTGCCCTCGACTTTGGTCGACCAACTTAGAGAATAAAATTTGCAATATAAAGAAAATGAAAATGGTAAAATTTGCAATATAAAGAGAATAAATGAGAGAGAATAAAATTGATATGAAGGAAATGACCCTAAAGCCAAATTTAGTATTTAACTGGGTAATGTTTTTAGGGGGCTTTAGTGTGCAATATTAAACGGTAAGTTCAAACGGTAAGTTCAAACAGTAAATTCCACAGCTTTCTAGTTCGGATACTGATTCGAAAAGATAACACAGACAATGAGGTTTTTAAAGAAATTTTATACAAAAGAAACATGAATGAAAGGGTTAGAAAAGATAAAGTGTTGCAAATTTTAGTGCAATTTGCAGGAACTTATCTGAGAGAGTGTCCGGGAAACAAAGTTCTTTGAATTTGAGTATTTTTCTTTTCTTTTTAGTTTTGTCGAAATGTTTCAGTTGTCATTTAATTTCAAGTCTTCTTTTAAGCAGAATTCTCAGTTGAGTTTTCTTTCAGTTGTTTAACTTGATTTCAATAGTCGCCTTTCGTTTAATTTTACTTTTATTTCTTGGGAAGCTTCTTGCCTGTTTGAACTTATCGGCTGTTCAAGAAGCGACTGACAAAACCTTTCTTGCTGGCAATTTTTCGCGACTTTACAGTTAGTCCCCGAATTCGTACCGAGGGTTCCAATAGTAGTTCTCAACAAAAAGTGAGAGGTAGCTTTTTGGTGCCGTATTGTCTGGGATTACTTCTCCCTTTTCCACTCTAGTCAAATCGAGTGCTGCACTTGGTCGGCTTTATTTTTTTCTTAGAAATATTTTTTATAATATCTGTGTGTGTATGTGTGTGTGTAAATGTCCAATACGTGTGGGCACAGTTACCAGGCGATGGTCATTGTTTGATTTCTCTTATTCTGTTTTGAAATTGTTTTACTTTCGAATCATTCATCGGAGAACTACCGCTGTTCATCTTTTAGGGTGACGTCTAAGGATGAAAATAAAACACAGCCATAGAAAGATTCCTATGATTTATACTCAAACCACTTGTCCAAACCGCATCGCCCTTCGCGCAGGGAAAAAAGTGGGTGCGTTCTGCTGAGGTTGGAGCTCTGACCCTAGTGTTCAAAAAATCAGCTACAGAACTTAAACTAAACTAAAAGAAAAATTGACGGCCAATCTACAACAGCTCTGTGCCGATACAGGCTGTTGGTAGCGATAGACGATAGAGACGGGTGGCAAGAGATGGTCAGGGAAATCTAGTCTGGTTCTGGAATAGAGCAGTGAAGTATCCATTAAGTATCAAATGAACGGCACGAGCACAAGTCTGCAACAATAACCTTCAAACCATCATTCAATGGTTAGTGTCATATAGAAACAAAGACAAAAAAACTTATATTTGCATGATGAATCTCATACTATCTATCTATCTATCTATCTATCTATCTATCTATTTCTGCCGGTCAGTTCATATCCAGCTATGTATCTCTCTCTGTCCCCCGCCCTCCGGTCTGTTCATATCTATCTATCTATCTATCTATATATATATATATATATATATATATGTTGAAATGATAGATTGTGGTGAATTTGACAATATGATATAAATATGTGGAAAGTTGGATGAATCAAAACTGATTTAGAGGCGCGATATTTCGTTCCTGTCTCTAAATCGGTTTTAATGATTGATTTATCCAACTTTCCACATATCCCTATCTATCTATCTATCTATCTATCTATCTATCAAGCTTGATGTATTTATATCTGTATACCTATCTGTCTATCTGACTATCTGCCTAACCCACTCTGTTCATATCTATTTATTTCTCTCTCTCTCTCTCTCTCTCTAACTAACTAACTGACTAAACTAGTCCGTTCACACACGCGCGCACACACGTGCGCGCGCGTGTGTGTGTGTGTGTGTCTGTCTGTCTGTCTGTCTATACTACACAAAAATGATTATGTTTTGCCAGAGAAGGAGAGTCTGAAACCTCCGAGACCCCCTCATTTAGAAAAAAAAGTTTTCCCCTGGTATAACTGTTTCGATTTTACGACTGGTTTTTCCCTAATCAAAAGCATTTAGACGTAATAACTTTTTCGTAAATTTTAGTAATTTAATGTAAAAAAAAGGCAAAAAAGAAGTGGGGGTATTGTAAGGATCCACGAACCCTTTTAATTCAAGGAACTTCAATTGCTTGTGATGCTCAGTGTAAAGTTAGAGCAACAGTTACCATCAGAATTGTTCTCATTATACTTGCTTATTAAAGTTCATTGAAATATTATATCCATATAGGTATTTTTATTATCTGTATTTGTAGTAAGGTCACACACACACGTGCACATAGAGAGGGAAAGTCCCCATGGCATAGTGGCTAACGTGTTGAACTCTATCATCGTAGTAAGCAAGTAAAGTTGTCTCCCTTTAGTCAAGGGCGCCCAGAAGGCTCCCTTTTCAATAGCTACAACACCGAGGTGTAGGGGAGAGCACTAATCATTTCCCTGGATTGCTCCACTTTATCTTTGATACGTACCTTATATTGCTGAGTGTTAAGCAAGGAGGCATCAAGTACCATTTTTAAAGTCGTTGGTATGACGCGACCTGGAATAGAACCCAGGTAATCGAGTTCAAAATCTTCATTATAATCTTCTTCTTCTACTTCTTCGCCTTCTTCTTCTTCTTCTTCTCAAGTTTTCTACTCCAGCACTAGCCGATGGCTTCTCACTGGAGTTTGAGTGACAGCAAGTCTCAAGTCTTCAGGACTCTTTTCAGTATTCCGGCCAATGCTGTAGTTTGGATGGTCTCCACTCGTCCTCTTATTTCCAAGTCCTCCAGTCCTTGTACCGATTCTTTGGTGACTGAACCAAGAACACCAGTTACAATAGGTGTCACCGTCACTTTCATGTTCCACAGTTTTTTTTTCAGTTCCCTAGCAAGGTCCAGGTACTGATCTTTATTTTAGCTTTCTTTCAATTTTACTCTCTGGTCAGCCGGAACAGCAAAGTTCACAATTCGGCAAGTTCGTTTTTTTGTAGATTACGACTAGGTCGTTTGGCTGAGATAAGGTGATCTGTTTGTATCTCAAAACCTCAGAGGAATTTATGCGTCTCATTCTCCAAGACAAATTCTGGAGTGTGCATATATTATTTATTCGTATGTTAAAATTTTAATTTCTTACACAATTCCCAGTGGGTCACCTGATCTAGTTTTATACTCAGTGCTAATTCGCTGCATTCGCTAATTATGTGATTGATCGTTTCGTGTCTATCTAATCTAATCTAAATTTGCTGTTTTGTTGTGTCTTATCTAATCTTGCTTTGATATGATTGGTCCTTATGGCGTTATTTTGAGCTGCTATCAGAAGAGATTCAGTTTCTCTCTTAAGGTTTCTCTTTCTTAGCCACGTTCAAGTTTTCTCGTGGGAGTTGTCGCTTGTTAATCGCTTCAAACGTCCATAGAGTTGTTTTTCTTCCCATTTTTGATTTCTGGTTATTTCCGTTTTGTTTATCCTGGTGTTGTTAGTATTGTTTCTGGTGAATGTAATCTGTCTTCCTCCGTGCTTTTCTATATAGTCTTCGAGTCGTTGTACCGATGCGTCAACGCTATCTTCAATACTGGTAAGTTATCTTCCTCCCTCTTTTCTAGGCACATATATTGTCAACGTCATCTCTGAGATTTAAGACCTTGTGCAGTGTCATTAGTTTTCTTTGGTCTATTTGTTTAAGTTTTTCTCTGGTCCACTTCAAGAATGGTTTCGAGTATGTTACGAGGAGACAGCCCATGTATTTATCGTTTTTATAAGGTTCTTGCTATATTGTTTGGTTTCCTTCTTCTTCTGCTTGTTATTATTATTATTATTATACAATATTTATCTAGTGTTTATTGTTTATTGATGATTGTGAAATCTATACCAACGTTTCAGTACATTATGATGTTGAAAAGCGAGAAGTAATTGGAATACTTAGTATTATTCTAATGGTATTTCGTCACGGAGATGCGTATACACTCTTGATATATAAAATAATAATTGAGACTCACCCAATGAACACGTATCTGTGTTCATGAGTTTACATACGACAACGATATGGATGGGAATGGTTCATTTCTTATTTTGTTTCTTAGTCAATCATCGTCAAAGAGCAATGTTTAAATTATAGTTTAATGACCAATTTGTTTCCAATTGAAGACGAATGCAGAGATTTTATTTGCCGATTCAACCTCCGCATATCCGACTAAACTTGGCTTGTTACCAACAGAAAAAAAAAAGAAATACATTACCAGACTCCAAGATGAAGCAAAAGCCGAGCCTGAATTCACTTAGTACACCTACACAATAATGTAAAACCAAAAAAAGCCAGGTGGCATCGTGAGGTATTGCTGGAGGCTCTTGGTTACTGGTAAAGATTCTTTAATCATGAAATCCTGCCGAGAACCAGAGTCGTTTTCTGAAGGTTTTGTTTGTGGCAAAGCTGATTTTTGTTTGTGTTTTGCACTATATATATATACATATATATATATGTGTGTGTATATATATATATATATATATATATATATATATATAGTATGTGGTTGTCACTATCACACTAGGTGGGTTTGTGGCAGACCAAATACAGTATAATTTGGAGAGTGCTCAATATCCGTGATAGACCGATTATATAATATAATAATTGATAAATATATATTATTTTTTATATGTATTTGATAGCATGGATGCTTATCTGTGACCACTGGTTTCACGCCGTCTTATAAAGGATAATCATCAGACAGAAAATGCTTTTTCTGCCTGAATATTGCCGTATAAAGATGGCATGACACCAATGGTCACAGATAAGCATCCATACTATCAAATATATATAAAAACTAGAATATATATATATATAAGTAAAACAGAATTTTATTGCATATCGTTCTTCTAAAGTGTCCTCACGTCCAGATTCCATTTTTGAAATTCACCAGGTGTGACAATCAGGCTTTAGTAGGGGGTATTTCAATTCATGCAGTAGCTGTTGATTTGAACTTGAAATCATGAAAATTGGTCAGTCATCTCATAAGATGTATAGCAATAACATACCGAATTTTGAAGAGTCTACAACAATTTTAAATTCCTAGATAAAAAATGTCTGGAAACTTATTGAGTGCGCCACGTATATATATATATATATATATATATATATATATATATATATATATATATATATATATATATATATAAAGTAAATGAGAACTGTGAATATCCAAGAAATGAGTACTCAATGCACGGCTATCTAATACAAAATATACTTGCTGGGCAAATTTTTTTTTTTTTTTTGTTTAAAAAACAAGAAATTTAGAAATTGTATTCCATAATGAATTTATTTCGCTTATTAAAGCTCATCAAATGGATTTCAAATGGAATTTGGTTACTTTTATAAAATGAAATATATTCCCGGCGTTTAACGGAAAAAGAAAAAAAGTAACCAAATTCCATTTGAAATCCATTTGATGAGCTTTAATAAGCGAAATAAATTTATTATGGAATACAATTTCTAAATTTCTTGTTTTTTAAACAAAGAAAAAATATATATTTCATACACATACGTATACACACACATACACATACACTCACACACACACACACACACACACACACATATATATATATATAATGTAGCTTTATATAATGTAACATTTATAAATAAAGAGTGCTCAATAGCGAGGTTACAGCATATATCTCTAACTTGGGATAGTGTACTTACAGAGTCAATGGTGGTAGGTCTTTGTGGTTGAAAATGACACGGTCCTCTTTAAATTTGGAGGGTGGGGAGGGGTACTTATCATCTCTTCTCTTCACACCAGACTATGTATCTCAGGCGCGACTTTGTACAATAATTGTCAAAGATTTTCTTCCCGAACCTAACATGTATAGACAAAAAAAATCGGTAATAATTGCTTGGAAGAGAGAAGTTTAATCTAAATATACCTCATATCTAGTCTGAATATACCTCATATCTAAATGATATATATATCTCATTTATATATATATATATATATATATATATATATATATATATATATATATATATATATATATATATATTATTTAACTATACCTCATATCTATATACGCAAGAGATTCTTTCGTCGATCCCGAAGTATGAAACCCAAGAGTTTAATAAAATATTTGAACAATTGAACTACCGACACAGGAGGTGATGAATGTTTATTTAAGACCATTTTTTTTTTTTTTTGACAAGCTGATAACAGAATAATGGTGCAATAATGTGCTTCGGAATCTTAAGATTTCTCTGATTTTGAATAAATATTTTTCCTTTTCTTTCACCAGCTACTTTACAAAAGCTAAAGATCACAGTCTGTCCTGCTATTTATTCATAACAGGTGTGAGGGACGAGACGGATTCATGCCATTCCTTTCGACGATAACCATTATTCCACAAAAAACTTATATATAAGTCGGCTGGGGCTGTAAAATACACCGACTACATCTCTGCAGAGGGTTGTAACTGCCTCAACGAGTGTCCGGACTATGGCACTAAACAATCTCATGGTGAGGCTTCTGTAATACTGGATCTTTGGGGAATGCGGAGTAACCCTTCATTGACATCACTCCCAAGTCCATTATGGCCCGGAGTGGTGGGGTCCTATCTATGGGTTAAATAGAACTAAACTATAATAACGCTAAACTGAATTGTTTAAAATTAACTGTTTTTTCATTTAACAATGTGTAAACAAAATCTGTGTACTTTTGCTAAACTGATATGTTTGAAATAGAACTGTTTCGACATTTAACTGTGTATAAACAAAACTACACTTATACTAAACTGAATTGCTTGAAACTTTTATCAAAATGTCTTAATTTGGCGTTTAATGACTCGAAAACAGTTAATACGTCGTAAAACAAAACAACCAACCAATCATTTTATTTTAGATTTATTTTCCGGTCGTTCTCTGACCTTCACTCTTGATTTCACACATGCTCTCAGTGAAAAATTACAATTAAACAAACAGCCTCACATAGTATTGTTATCCATCTGAAGATCATACAAACCCGCCGTACGTGAAACTTTGAGTTATGGGTTACATAGTTGAGCTTTTCGTGTTCTAATTTTTAAATCTGTTTTGCTGATAAAAAAATGTTCTCTTTTATTTTGGACAACCGCTTACCCGAAACGTCTGTAATATATATATATATATATATATATATATATATATATATATATATATATGTGTGTGTGTGTGTGTGTGTGTGTGTGTGTGTATGTGTGTGTATCTTAATATACACGTATATGTTTATTTGTTTGTATTACTCATCATATACTTATAGACACTTCCGCCCTCAGCTTATATATATATATATATATATATATATATATATATATATATATATATATATATATATATATATATATTGGTTCATTTATAAGTACTTATGTCTGATCACGTACGCATCTATTTTCTTCATGCAAAAAATATCAAGATAATTACTGTTGTTATTCGCCATGATGACTCATCACAAGAGAATATATTGTTTCTTTGTCCCAATTAGCGAGATTCTTTTGTACTCAAAAAACTTTGTGATAATCTTATGTGTCTAAATATTTCTTGCCCTTTATCGATCACAATAGAAATCACAAAAGCCTTTTATTGATAAGTCAGTTTTCCTGTCCATTGTATGAAATAAATATCTGTGCCTTATTAACAATTAAGGTTCTTAAGTTGGTATAGTGAAGAGCTAATTAAGTTAACAGTCGTTGCCAAGAAAATGAATCTGTAAGTCATTTTCAAATTCTAGCCAAGGCTGTTTGAAGTCACTTCCATTGAGAAAGACATGGATAATATCGTAAGGCAGACTCGTTTCTTTAACCTTGCTGAAGCAATCAGTCTAGGAAAGAATAACTCTAAAATGAACCCGCGCACTAACACATAAGCAAAAGCAGCAGGATAAGGCTTTTTACGTCACATTATTATTGCCATTGAAGAAGATGACTCCTGCAGTTAAATAGGAAGGGGGCTGATATGATAATGATTATATATATATATATATTAGAATAGCTTTAAGTAGAGCATACATTGTGAGTTCTAAAAAAGGGCACTTTTTTCGGTCACGTCTCTTCGCAGTAGCGAAAAATGAGTAAAGGTAGCTGACGACAAAGGAGGAGAGGGATGAAAAGAAAAAAAGAAAATAAGGAAAAAAAGACTAAAACCTCTTGAAGGAATTGATACGGTTTTCATTTGCTTGCTGTCACGGCGTTTCTCTGAAGAGACGTGACCGAAAAAAGGGTCCTTTTTTAGAACTCAGAATGTATGCTCTACTTAAAGCTATTCTAAAATTCTGTACGTTCCATAAGATTTTCATATATATATATATATATACTAGGGTCATTAAATAAGTTTCCACACTGTTTTCGTATAGGCACTTTTATTGACAGTACACACATGAAACTCTAGTCCCCTTCGAAGTAATCTATTCTGGCTGCAATGCACTTGTTGTACCGTTCCAACAATTTCTGGAAGGCCCCATGGAAGTCGTCTTGTGTGATCGTGTCAATGACCTTCGTCACAGCCTCATTCATCTCCTCAATTGTCTCATAACGACAGCCTCTGAGCTTAGGGAATAGCCAAAAGCAAGGTCTGGACTTAAGGAATAGCCAAAAGCAAGGTCTGGACTATAGGGAAGGTGAGGAACTGTCTTGATGCCCATCTTGGTCAAATAGTCTGTGACAAGGATGGACTTGTGAACTAGTGCATTGTCCTGGTGGAAATGCCACTGACCCGATTTGAAGAGTGCTGGCCTCTTCCTGAACTTCCTTAAAACCTCAACATAGTAACCCTAACCCTAACTCTTTGCCCAATCAACTCTGGTGCATTGACTTCCTTACTCCTCCCACACCTCTCATCACCCCTCACAGACTCCATGCCTTCCGTGAATCTCTTATGTCACTCAAAAACTGATGCTCGATTCATGCAAGATGGTCGAAAAGCAAGCATTCCATACGTTTCTGTGGCATTTTTCCAAGTTTAAAACAGTGTCCTCACGTCCAGATTGTATTTTTGAAATTCACCAGGTGTGACAATCAGGCTTTTGTAGGGTGTATTCCAATTCCTGTTGCAGGTGGTCATTTGAACCTAAAATCATAAAAATTGGTTATAGCAATAACATACTGAATTTTCAAGAGTTTACAACAATTTTAAATGCCTGTACAAAAAAAGTCTGGAAACCTATTGAATGCTCCACGTATATATATATATATATATATATATGTGTGTGTGTGTGTGTATAGACTCTATTATTTCTGTTATTTTGTTGTAAATATTTATGTAGATTAGTCCCATCAGTAAAACTTAGAATAAGTTGATTATATCCCCTGCAAAGAGGTAATAAGTAAAGATGGCGGCCTTAGTCGAGGATAACCCGAAGGCTCCCCTCTCAATAGTTACAACACCGGGGTGTACGGGAGGGTGCTACTCCATTCCCTGAAATGCTTCACTGTACCTTTGATCCTTACCTTCTAGTGCTGAGTGCTAAGCAAAGCGGTATTAAGTACCGTTTTTTGTGTCTTTGGTATGACCTGACTTGGGATTGGAACCCAGTCTCCCGGACCATAAGCAAACACTCCACTCATTAGGCCAAGAGTTAATACTCATCCCAAAAAGAGAGTACCTGAGTATGACACTAAACTGTAGGAGAAGGTAAGTTTCAAGTCGCTTATGTATATGCATTAGTTGTGCGCACAAGGGCGACAGAATGCATGTTAAAAGTGAACCAGAACGGGAGTGACATTTAGTAAAAGTGCATAGAATTGGCCTTTGTGAGAGAGTAAGTGATGGAATATATAGTGTCGTATAAAGAACCTGATTTCGTCGTGAAGAAGGAAAACGAGTTCCGTCTGCCTTTTTTGGTAAGAAGAGACGAGAAACAAATCTCTCGGCATTGTTCGCAACAGACACTTGATTACTTGGGGTTTGTGTCTCAGATTGAACATTAGACTTCAGAATGGGTTGGAAATACGTAACTATTCAGATTTAAGAACTTTCTAATGGTTTTTCTTTCATTTTTTTTTCTTCTCATTCATTGAAGTCGAACTTTTTTCACTGCCCCTTGGGGGGAAAAGATAAAAACTCTGATGCAAGGCCTTTGGGGCTTCCGCTTCTATCTTTTGGGCGTGTGTCTCAACGAGTAATTTAAACTGGAGAGGTGTTCTGTTTTCGTTTGTTAGCCTCGAGAAGCCTCGGGCAGTTCTAAAAGGACACATGAAAAAAGTCTCCGAGTCACATGTTAATATGAAAAACATTGAACGACTTAACTTGAGTCGAATCTTAAATTACATTGTGGCTACAGAAAATAAATACCTAGGCAAAAGCTCAGAGGTCTTGTAATGTCATTATTCCTTCATATCTACCCACATTGTCTAATAAACTGTTTGAACGAAACCCTATCACAAGATTGTTCGACATAAGCCATTAGAAATTCACCTGAAAGTGAGAACAGAAGTATAAATTAAACGTATTGTATACTGAATTATTATTATGTGTTATTATACTCCTTTGAGGATTTCTCACACCAGCATTAGCTGATGGTGTTTGAGTGACAGCAAGTCTCCTGAAGTCTCCAGGATTCTTCTCAGTGTTTTGGCCGATCATAATAATACTGTAATCTGGATGGTCCCCACCCGTCCTCTTATTTCCAAGTCTTCTAGTCCCTTTACCAATCCTTTGGTGACTGTACTGAGTGCACCAATTTCAATTGGTATCACCGTCACTTTCATGTTCCATAGTTCTTTCAGTTCTCAAGCAGGGTCCAGGTACTTATCTCTATTTTCGCTTTCCTTCAATGTTACTCTGTGGTCTGTTGGAACGGCAGTCAACTATTCAACAGTTTCTTTTTTTTTTTTCTTTGTTGTTCTTGTTGTTGTTGTTGTTGACTATCACTAGATCTGGTCGTCTGGCCGAGATTAGGTGATCTGTTTGTATCTCAAAATTTCAAAGAAGTTTGTGCATCTCCTTCTCCACGTCAGATTCAGGTTTGTGCATATTATTATCATTATTATTGCGAGTTTCTCATACCAACATTTGCTGGGGGTCTTTCACTGGAGTCTGAATGACAGCAAGTCTCTTCAAGTCTCCAAAAACTTTATTATTATTATTTTAGTCCTTACGAGTTTTTCACGTCAACGTTTGTTGGTGATCTTTCTCAGGGACAGCAAGCCTTCTGAAGTTTCCAGGACTCTCCTGAATATTCTAGCCAATCTCAGCAATGCTGTGGTCTGGACGGTCTCAATTCTTTCTCTGATTTCCAATTACTTCAGTCTTTTCTTCCATTCTTTGAGGATCGTTTCAAGTGCACATTCTACAATTGGTATTACCGTCATCTTCATGTTCCATATTATAATTATTATTTTACTGCTTGCGAGTGGATCACCTTCCTCATTCAGCTGTGTCTAGTCTTCAACTCCTTTTGTGCAAGTTTGCTGCATTCACTAATTATGTGATTAACCGTTCAATATTTTTCTCCCTATAACCTACACTTGCTCTTCTGTTGTTTATTATCACTGATTTTCGCTTAAATATAATTGCTCCTTTTGACATTTTCTTAACTACCATATGAGAATATAATCGGATTCCTGGCGCTATGGAAATGTGTTGACGTAAACAATATCAATCACTTCCTAATGAGCAGATTCTGGTAGAAAGAAGTATCCGAGCTGATTTTAATACTGCTATGGTCTGAATAGCTTCAATTCTTCCTCTAATCTCCAATTCATCCAGTCTCTAATTCAGCTTCTTAGGGAGTGTTCCAAAGGTACCAACAACGGTTGGTATCACTGTTACTTGCAGGTTATACAACTTTTTTCAATTCTCAGGCGCGATCCAGGTATTTGTCCTGTTTTTCGTCTTCCTTTACTTTCATTCTCTGGCTCTCTGGCACGATAAAATCTTCAAGATAACAAGGTCTTTTCTTTTTGTTAATTAAAACAAGGTCTGGTCTTCTGGCTTGGATTGGGTGATTGTATCTCAAAGTCCCAGAGGATCTTACGCGTTTCATTTTCAAGTACAACTTCTGGTTTATGTATATACCATTTGTCAGTACGGAGAATTTTCTATTTATTGCACAATTACCAGTGGATGACCTTACACACGCAGTTGCACCTAGTTTTATATTCTTTAAGTGCCAGTTTTCTACATTCACTTATTATGTGATTAACAGTTTCATCTCTATCACCACATAGCCTACACTTGCTATTCTGCACTATGTTCTACATATTATCAATTCTTTCCTTTGTTATCTTACTCCAAGTGAGTTTTTCATATAAGTGTTAGTTGATGGTCTTTCTCTGGAGTCTCAGAGACAGCAAGTCTATTCAAGTCTCCAGGACTCTTCTCAGTATTCTGGTCGATCTTTGTAATGCTGTAGTTTGGACGGTCTCTGCTCATTCTCCGATTTCCAACTTTTCCAGTCACCTTACCAATCATTTGGGGACCGTTCCGAGTGCACAAATTATAAGTGGTATAACCGTCACTCGTTTCATAACTTTTTTAGTTCTCTGGCAAGGTCCAAGTACTTGTCTCTCTTTTCGTTTTCTTTGATTTTCACATTGTGATCTCCTGGGACAGCAAAGTCCACAATTCGTCAGGTTCTCTTTTTTATATTTATTTTCATTTTTTGTTAATTGTTACTTGGTCAAGTCTTCTGGCCAGAATTAGGTGATCCGTATGTATCTCGAAATCCCAAGGAATTTTATGCGTCTCCTTCACCAAGACGGACTTTGGTTTGTCCATGTATCATTTGGTAGTATGGTCAAATTTCAATTTCTTGCACAATTCCCTGTGGATCATCTTCCCCACCCAGTCTTGTACTCTAGTTTGCTATATTCGTTTATGTGATTAATCATTTCGTCTCTTGCACTACATAACCTACGCTTGCTAATCAGTTGCGTCTTAATCATTTTCTCTTTAAAGTAGTTGGTCCTTATAGTGTCGTTTTGTGCTGCCATTAGAAGAGATTCAGTTTCTCTTTTTCCGTTTTATTAGCCATTTCCAGGTCATCTCGTGTGAGATTTCGTCAGTTTGTCGCTTGAAATATCCATATAGTTGTTGTTATTATTATTATTGTTATTATTAATAAATTAGAATCTACGACCTTTATATCAGGCGACGTCTACTTCCCTTAGATATAAAATACTTTCTGATGATTTTCGCTGTACCAAGTATTGCCGATTTCTGTCTTAATATAACTCGTATGATTACACGTGATTGTTTTTTTTAAGAATTTCTCTAATTTATTAGTTATAGTGTCCAACCCAGCAATAAATAAGGATATGACATTTGATGAAATATTTCATATTCTTCTGATTTCTTTTACCAAGTTTTTATATTCAATAATCTTTCCCTTCTTTTTACATGTTACATTCACTACGTCAGATACAGTTATATCTATAATGTTGCTTTCTTCGGAAGTCTTGTCCAAAATTCCAATATCTGGACGTCTTGTTTGGATCTCATGATCAGTTTATATGATGAAATTGTAAACTGTCTTAAACCAATCTATTCTCTACAACTGTGTTGTGCTTTGGCTACATTATTAATTTTATTCCGTGCGAGTTTTTCATATCAGTTTTAACTGGTGGTCTTTCACTGGAGTCTGAGTGCCAGCAAGTTTCCACGAGTCTTCAAGGACATTTTTAAATATTCTAGCTGATCTTAACAATGTCTGGATAGTCTCGATTCTTCCTCTAATTTTCAATTCAACCAGAGCCTTTTCCATGCCTTTGGGGACCGTTCCAAGGGAACCATTAATGATAATGATAATAAAACGTATCACGTAATCTCGGCTAGGCAACCAGACCTTATGATAATCGACAAGAAATGAGAATTTGCAAAATTGTGGACTTAGCTGTTCCGGCGGACCATAAAACAAAACTGAAAGAAAATGAAAAGATGGACAAAAACATTGACCTTGCTATGTCATGGAAAAAACTGTGGTACATGAAAGTGACGTTTATACCAATTGTAATTGGTGCTCTTGGAATAGTCACCGAAGGATTGATAAAGAGACTGGAGAACTTGGAAATAACAAAACGAGTGGACACTATCCAAACTATTACATTACTGAGAACAGCCAGTAAACCGAGAAGAGTTCTGGAGACTTGAGGAGACTTGCTGTCCCTCAAACTTCAGTGAAAGACCATTAGCTAACGTTGACGTAAAAAACTCTCAAGGAGAAAATGATAATAACATTTTATCCTGGGAACATATTAAGATAGATGAAAATATTATGAAACATGAATATAACAGTGATACCAATCATATTTGGAACTCTTGGAACAATCCAAAAGAACATAGATTGAAAAATGGAGGAACTGGAAGTCAAAGGAAGAACTGTCCAGACCACAGCACTTCCTTAATCGTCTGTAATAGAAGAAACTTGGAGAGCTGAGGAGGCCTGCTGTCACTTAAACTCCAGTGAAAACCACACGTTGCTATTGGTGTGAAAACTTTTCTAATAATAATTATGGCATACAAGTTATAATACAACCAGAAAGACCCGTAACGGTGACTGAGGTAATTACTAAAAGCCAGGATTTCGAATGCTGATTCTCAAGTCAGACCAACAAGCGGGCAAACCTCGTCCACTTTAAAGAATAACGCAATATAATTTTTCTATCTCTATTCTCTCAGTTTAGCTTTGTGCCATACGAAGCCCATCCTAAAAAATATCAATAAAGTAACAACGGTATTTCATTGAACGCTTTAGTGCGCAGAGAATTAGAGATATTCTAAATATAGGAGCTAATTTGGATTTTTTTTCTCCTTTAAATCTCCTGATTTTGCTTCTTTTTTTTTCTGTTGAATAAAACGCTGGCTCAGCGCGTCTCTATCACTGACAGGCTGATTCGCTGACAAAATCAATGTTCGTTTTCACCAACCAGTTTCGGAGGAATCTAACGCGAAGCATAAAAATTTAGTTGGCATGAAAGTTGATTAGGTTAAATCTTAACGAGTTTTTTCAGACAACAGCCGTGCAATAAATCTATCATTACAACACATTGAACATTATCCGTTTAAATCTTATTCCTTTTCCTTGCATTGAGGAATTCCGTGTAGACACTTAAATGTCCTAATCACGTTAGCCATTGATAATTAGTTGTGTGACAATGTCCGTCAAACCATTTTAAACCTGTGCCAAACTTGGTTTAGTCAGATTAACTACATTAGCAATTCAGACGGCATCCAATCTCTGCATTAATAAAAATTCTCATTACATTTCTATATATATATATATATATATATATATACTAATTCAGACAAGTATCCAATCAAAGCATTAATAAAATTCTCATTATATATATATATATATATATATATATATAATTTAGACTGTATCCAATCTATACATTAATGAAATTTTCATTACGTTTATATATATATATATATATATGTGTGTGTGTGTGTGTGTGTGTGTGTGTGTGTGTGTGTGTGTGTGTGTGTGTGTGTGTGTGTGCTCATTATCAATTGCTGACGGTATTAGGACATTTAAGCGCCATATCGAAATTCCTTAATGGAAGGAAAATGAATAAGATTTAAGCGAATATATATATATATATATATATATATATATATATATATATATATATAATTTAGGCTGTATCCAATATAATCTATACATTAATAAAATTCTTATTACACACACACACACACACACACACACACATACATACATATATATATATATATATATATATATATATATAATGGGTGCAATGAGGGCTCAAAACAATGTAAACTGTACTTGAAGAAAACTCATTTTGTAATTTGCGTGAAACTCCAATTGGTGAGTGACCATAAATTACCTTGTTTCATCTTATGATATCGTAATATTAGTCTGTATTTTTAAGCGTAGGGTAATATATTTTACTGATTCTGACCATTTGCAGTTATAAACTTTAGTTATAATGGCATATATATATATATGTGTGCATGTGCGCGTGCACGTGTGTACATTTATTTAGTTGTAGGTCCAAAGAGAAAAAGAAATATCTTAAAAAGAGTAGGTCCATGAAGAGATTTGTATTTTTTAAACATTTGTTTATTTATTTATTTTATTTATTCTTTTTTTTTTTTAGATTTATCAATTTATTTTTATTTTTATTTTTTATGTACTTACCGATGCGATTATCATAACAAATCTGATATATATATATATATATATATCTATATATATATATATATATATATATATATATATATATATATGTACTATTACTCACAAATAAATACACACTAACGATTTTTTAAAAGAAGTTTTCTTCAAAATCAAACATACCAGAGTTTTATTATTTCTAGTGGAACATTATACAATTGAAATAGATTTTATTGGGTACTATCAACTTTATAGCATTTAATACTTTTGAAGATTAATATTTATTGATTCAACCCCTCTGCTACATGTAGGACGTGTTAATTTTTTTAACAGAGTACAACTGGTTTGAATTCAGAGTTTTCCTTCTCCTAGACTAGTTGCCTAACCAAGGCTAAAAAAACAGTTTATACTACTATTTGTATATGGAGGGGAACAGATGGTTTCATGCCTTTCCCAAGCGCAAAATGAAATGCAAACAGCCTCGCCCTGGATTTGAACTCGAGCCAACAATTCCATTTTCTACGTTAACTGTTACACGAAGCACGATTCCTGGCAAAGCTAAGTTTAGTAGATATATAAAAGGATTACTTTCAATAGGACAATAATAAGAAATCTATCCGTACAAGTCATCCTTTTCACTGACTTTTTATATGTGCTGATTAAAGTTAAAAAAAGTGACGTAACATAATTTTCTTGGAATTAGTAAAATGGGCTCCACCCACTCCAGTTTTAACATTCGCCCCGAATAGGGCATATAGAATTGATCACCTGGTTTCCCCTTCAGCACTATTATGTAGCAGAACTAATTTTATCACTTGGCGCCTGTGGCAACCTTAAAGAGTATCAAGCAATCTTTTGTAAAGGCCACAACGAGTCTCAGTTTGTTCACACACAAACATTAAAATGACCTTGTGTCAAGTCTGGCCAGGTGGGAGGTTGGATCTATTTATAATCTTATCGGAAGTTAATGAATAAAAAAAATTCTGATAATGTCATACTGAAATGAAACGACCCATGAACAATTTGATATTGATGTCTATAATGAATCTGAGTCTTTTAGTGATCTTATTACTTTTCTTAGAGCAGTTTATACGTTGGTAATGCATGATGTTGTTCATCTCTAACACGGCAATCCATGGACAACGAAGTTGACTCTGTAGGAAAATACTGTGTTATAGCTGAAAACTTGCTTTATTCAAACGTACTATATTGC
Organism: Sepioteuthis lessoniana; assembly: GCA_963585895.1. Taxonomy (NCBI): domain Eukaryota; kingdom Metazoa; phylum Mollusca; class Cephalopoda; order Myopsida; family Loliginidae; genus Sepioteuthis; species Sepioteuthis lessoniana. Next base: position 24,420 of record CAUZXS010004499.1, read on the forward strand.
TCCTGGTATATGTTGTAGCTTCCTTGAAAATAAATAGGAGGCATTTTTTCAGAATACCTATCCATCATTTGCTATCCGGGATGCTTAGAGCAAGATATTTTAACAGTTTTGTATGACAACAAATCAATATAGAACCTTTGCTTTGATAAGATATAACTGAAACTTGTGGGTGGTCATCAAACTATCTTCGATATTAGTTGTCTTAACACACACACACACACACACACACACACATATATATATATATATATATAGTGAAAATATTGTGGAATGATTATTTGAAAACTAAAAACTGTTCAAATCACAGCCATCACAAGCGTCTGGTACAACTGCCAGTTTTACGACCCAAATCGATCATCAGGTAAAAAGATTATACGAGGGGAAACATAGAGGCACCGACTGTGACTATCACTGACTCCATCCTTTATACTCTAACCTTCCTTCGTACAATCTTTTGTATCTGATGATCGATTTGGGTCGTCAAATTGGGTCGTCAAACTAGTAATTGTATAGTGCTGAAACTATCCATGGAGCCATCATTGGTTCACTACCACTCACCACCACTTATGATGGGGTATACATATCTCCAGCTACATATGTACTTACGTACATTTTATAGAACAACAAGATGGGTAGAAACCATATACCCTTACAAGACACCTCCGCCACTGCCTTAGCATTAACATTCTTTAACACAGGGATATCTCGCTTTGAGGTCCCATACACGTTGTGACAAATCGGAGAAGCCAATTTGAGAGTCAACTGTTTAGAGATCTGTTCACTTTAATAAGCTTCCACTGGCTTGAAACAACAGCATATCACACTCAAACAAATGGAATGATTGAAGAGCCACACCACACTCCGAAAACAGTGATCATGACAAGAAAGCAGAACTAGCTGGACCAATTTCCAATAATATTGTTTGATATTATGTATATGCCTAATGACTAAGGCTATTCTCCCTGGCTATTGTAGTTACAGGAACCCAATTACTACTTCCGAAACCAATCATCGACCAGGAATATCCAACCTGAATAAAGATGACATAAAAAAATCGACAAGGAAATGCAAGAGTTAGATATAACCTTTCTTTCAGAAAGACAGTTACATACAACTCAAAAAACCCTTCATACCTAAAGAATTAAAAACAGCGACTCACTTATTGCTGCGAACAGACAAAATTCGAAAACCGCTGGAAGCTCTATACTAAGGGCCAGGCAAATTCATTAAAAGAGAATAAAAACACTTTATAATAGAAACATTAGCTGGTGATGAGCAAACAGTTTCAATTGAAAGATTGAAAACACCAATATTCACCCGTGCCAATGATAGCAATAAAAGCACCAGAGCCTCAATTATAAAAAGACAACAGAAAACACACTATCTTCATTTCCTGAAATCCAGCAAAACACCTAGGAAACCAATCATCATGAGCTCAGACAGACATGTACGTTTTACAAGAAATAACAACTACCTCTACTACACATAAAAATACATTGAAAATAATTTTTTTTTTTTAATTTTTCACTCCCACAACTTAACTTTCCCTCTTATACTTCCTTACTGTAGCTCTGTTGCGAGTGGGGGTGTATTTTGGGGATTGAATAATAAATAAAAGTTAATCAAATAATAAAATAAAATCAGATAACAAAAAAATTTAACAAAATAAATACAAAAGAAATAACGATCTCCCAGGACGCCTCAGACAGGAAGAACAATCTGAACATGCTTAGAAAAAGAAAAGTCTTTCTGGCGCCAAAAAAGGAAACTCGAGGAGAAAGAACTCAAACATCAGCTAGAAAGGCAACGATTTTTGCACAGGGAGGTTTACCTCCTTCAAGACTTATTTGCAAACTTCCAAAGTAATAAAGTTGAGTCTTAATAGCTTCACTCGTCTATTTGTCTCTCTTTCCTTCTTTCATTCTATTTCAGCTGATACAAACAGAAAAAGAAAACAACACGTATTGGAGTTTGAAGGAAGAAATAACCAAACACCAACCATTAACACCAATAAAACCCTAACCCCATTGTACAAGTCGCATGTGATGGCTGTGATTTTACGGGGGTGGTTATGTTTTAAATTATCATTTCGAATCATTGCCCACTACTTTGTGGGGTTGTCCTCGTGGTGTAATGGTTAAAGCCATGGACTGCGGAATCGTAGTAAACGAGTTCTAACTCCAGTTGCGCTAACACGTTCACTTTCAGGCAAATACCCTTGGCAAAAGTATGAACCCCCTTATCCTCCCAGCTATGGGTTAAACAGTATCACTACTGTTCTTCTAGGAGAATGGCTTTCGGCATTAAATAACCTACAAAGGTTGATATGCCATTACGAAACGAAACCAATATTTTGTCTATTATGTGAATATTGAGCCCTATTTATTGGTTTGGCTGATTTCTTTGTTTAACAGCATATCAACCTTCGTGGATTATTTAATGCCGAAGTAGAAGAACAGCAGTAAAACTATTTAATTCACAGCTAAGAGGGTTTATAGCTTTCCCTGGGGTATTATCCTGAAAATGAACGTATTAACGTGACTGAAGTTCGAACTAGCTTACTATGATGGCACGGTCCAGTACGTTAACCATTGCACCACGCGTCTCTCCCAATACTATTACTCTAACAACACAAGTTTGTTTTTAAATATCATTAAGATAGATAGATAGATAGATAGATAGATAGATAGATAGATAATTAAAATTGAAGGTCAAAAGCTTTTTAAAAAGCAAAATTTTTACAATAGTTTATGCATGATTGCAGAGTAATATTATAATATTTCCCCAATAAAAAAAGAATAGCAATACAACAGAATAAAAACTCACGACATGAATCAAGTACAAACTCGCCTGCAGATCTATAACATGAAACTGACAGTTGAAAGTTTTTATCTTATATATATATATATATATATATATATATATATATATATATATATATATATAAGCATAGGTATTCTGCAAAGCGCGTGGAAAAAGATAAGAGACAACATTTTTTACTTAAAAATTCTTATATAGGTTTTAGGAAGATTATATGGTCACAGAAATATGAACATGACATGAAATGCTCAACAACAACCAAAAAAAGAAACGGTTTTATACACAAAGAAAAATTCTGGTTAGCTTTTGAGATCCTCTATTTTTTGTTCTACTATTTTTATCTAACATGAGTCCTTTTTCGCTACTTACACGTGAACAAATGATATATAGCTGGGCATATAAACCTCATTCGTTCGACCATTTATGAGGTCAAAATATTGTACTTCGTATCAAAGTATTCTGTTTTATTCCGATTGGTCAGTTGAGCGAGAAGTCTTCGTAACGTAGTGGCTAATCTGCTGGACTGAGATTGCATATTTTACAAGCACACAAATATACTGACTAGTCTAGACCTAGATGCATGGATGTGTGTGTTGATTGATTGATTGATTGAATAATTGATTTGAACAGCATGTCAACCTGTCTACGATTATTTAATGCCAAGAGGCTCGGGAATCGTGCTTGTATTTACATTTTTTGCGTTGTTGTTTCTTAAGCATTTTATTTTGCACACGATCCTATCGAATAGGAATAATTCTAAAACAGATTTATTTGACACATCGATAGGAACCTAATAGATACTACCACTCCTGGTCAGAGTGTTTCTGGGAGCAATGGCAATGAAAGAGTACTTTCAACTCCCCAGATCCCCAGAACTGGAGCCTCACAATAAGATATCTAATGTCAAAGTCAGGACAACTCTTTTGCGGAGAGATATTACCCCTCTGCAGTGGATATCGTCAACATACTCTAAGCCCAGCAGACAGTTCGTGTGTGTGTGTGTGTGTGTGTGTGTGTGTGTGTGTGTGTGTGTGTGTGTGTGTGTGTTTACTTTTTCTTAAACTGATTTCACAGAAATATCTGCACTGAATCTAGCACTGCCAAGCAAGTCCATCGTTTATTTGTATCAATTGTGAGTCTCGCCTGATTTTTTTTTTTTTATAAGGTTCTTGGATGGCTTGTTTTTTGTTGTTTTTTTGGGGGGGTGTATTTTTGTTGTTTTTTTCTATTGGAAAAGTCCAGCTGTCTTCAAAATCAGCAAAAGAAAATATCCTCAAACCAAAGACAAACACACACAACTGTCTTAGCTATCAAAGAAACGGATAGATACGAACAAGTTACATTTTAAGAAATCTTAGATAATTTCAACTCATTAACAATGGCTTGGTAAACTGTTTTCTATTTTATAGAAAATGTTTTCTGACGCAGTCAATCTGCAACCAAGTCATTTCTCTTTGTCAAAGTGACGTAATGTAAGGATATCTTGTTGGATTCTAGAACAGAATTTTCATATGTACTTCCAACTAAAGTACAATTTCGAGTCAATTACTTGTCTGGCCAACCAATGCCCATGTCTTGATCAACTTCACCACCACTATGTTATATTGTTAGAATATCAATGGCATTAAAACTCTTTTAAGAAAGCGTCGCTAAAATATCAGATGGAGAAATAGTCAAATATATTAAAAAAATTTGACCTTAATCATCTAAGTTGACATTGTCACTTTTCTCCTCGGGTGGTTAAAAAAAGAGAAAAGTACTAAAAGAAAAACGGAAACGCGCGATTGATTGAGTGTCCACGAAAAGACGAGGACAGCTAGACATTAAAAAAAAACTATTAGAAATGACCGATGTGACAAGTTAAGAGAGTAAGCACTTAATGATGTTGAGAAAGATTGGAATGAGCTGAAGGATCGATAGAAACATACTGAGACTGAGAGAGAGACAGACAGACATTTTGAGTTGAAAGGATAGATTTGCTTGCTTGCTTTTACTGCATTTCAACCCTTGCTAGATCATTTAATAATTTGCACACAATTATATGGTTTCAAGTATTTCAATCACATACTAATAATTTGCATTTGTTTCAAGCATTCCTATCCTTAATAATTTGTACCCAGTTGTATGATTTCATGTATTCCTATCTAATGCTAATAATTTGCTGGTGGAGTCACTGTCGCGTTGCTGGACTGTGACATCGTATTAAGCGAGTTCCAACCCCAGTCGCGCAATTACGTTCTCTTTCCGGCAAATCCCCTTGATAAAGTTATTAATCCCCTTATCCCTCCACACCCTGCTCTGGATTGAGTTTTAATGCCATTAATATTCAAACAATACAATATGGCGCTGATAAGTCAATCAAGACATGCACATTGGTTGGCCAGATTAGTAACCGACTGGAAATCGTATTTTAGTTGGAAGTACAGATGAAGATTCTGTTCTACTGTTCTTCTACAAAGATGGCTTTGGCATCAAATAATACACAAAGATTGATATGCCATAAAACAAACCTAGTAATTTACACACAATTATATACTTTCAAGTATTCCTATTTAATACTAATCATTTGCAAACAATTATAGAATTTCAAGTAATTATTTCTATTTAACAGTAATCATTTGTTTGCACACAGTTAAATGATCTTACGTATTCCTCAAAAGAACTAATAACCAACCAACAAACAAATTAGCAAACAGAAAAAAAGTTTACATAAATGTTTCGTATGAATGGACATGTGCGTGTACGAAATTTTACCTAAAGTGAATTTTCACAGTCCATCCATAGTTACTACGTTTAATTTCTCCTAGTACAAGGGTACAAGTTTTAGATTCGTCTAAGCGCAGTAGAATTACCTTGCCACGGTAAGCAACCTAGTTTTGTTTTTTTCTGTCAGTTGGCTTGGTGATATCCTAACCTCTCAAGGTCGGTTTCATGAATTCCAATTTCAGAAGATGAAGTTCAACGACCAAACCACAAAATTTCTTCTATCCCAAATCTCAGTTGTCAAATACAGAAGAAACCTTGATCTGAGATTATAGGAGTCGCAACCTTAGTGATATGGCTCTCGAACTAGGTATTCCGAAGTCAGCAGAGAATTTAGAATCTCAAAAGTTATCATGTTGTGTCCCAAAGCAATCAAGTTAACTGCTCTTCAGTAAATTGTTTTAGGCCCAACGAGATGATAATTTCCAATATTCTAAATTCTCGTGGATGACTTTATGGACAAGTAACTTCGAAGAATAATAAATATGGCTAAAACGTCTCCAAACACTGGCCCCAAATTACTTTAACATCGAACTAAGCTATCTTCGAAACAAAGCTTTAAAATAGGATCGACAGATATAGATGGCACATAAACACCTTGATAAACAAATGCCTCAGGTAAATATCTAACTAAAATAGTTACGGCTGATTTGAAACACACCTCGCCTATGCTGAACAAATATCTGGCAGGTGTTCACAAGAGCAGAGATCATAAAATGGTCAAGCCACTTGGAGAACAGAAAATATTTTTCATTCAACAAATGGAAATACGTTGCCAGTTCATTTTTCGACTCTTCTTTTGTGACATCAATTCATACAAAAACTATTTCAAAAACTAAAAGAGAAAACTTTTCTTCACACTAGCTTTTCTCCTAACGATGACAGAAGGTCGAAACTTGTGGAGTACAATTAAAAAATAAGTATAAAGAAATATTCCTATTTGTCTAATATCTTTTGTTCATCACTTCGTCAGACTAAATGTTTCCTGCATACCTTTAAATACTGTTGTGTGGGGTAACTGCATTCTATGTGATTTGGTAACTGCATTCTATAGGATCTAGTTTGTACGGCATTCTGGGAAGAGTATCTAGTTTCTACAACGTGGTTATTTACGTGGCTATATTGTATTAATTTTTGGATTTGCTTCATTTATTTTCTAGTACTTTCATTCTTATATTACTTTTTGGAGAGTTTAAGTGACAGCAAGTCTCTTCAAGTCCCCAGAAGTCTTCTCAGTATTTTGGCCGATCTTAACAATGTTGTAGTTCAGATGGTCGCGACTCGTCCTCTTATTTCCAAGTCCTCCACTTTCTGTACCAGTCCTTTGGTGATTGTACCGAGCGCACCAATTGCAATTGGTATCCCCGTCACTTTCATGTTTTCAGTTCTCTAACAAGGTCTTGGTACTTCTCTCTCTCTCTCTCTCTCTCTCTCTCTCTCTCTCTCTCTCTCTCTCTCTCTTCGCTTTCTTTCGGTTTTACGCGGTGGTCAGCCCGAACGGCAGGTTCTCTTTTATTGTAATTTAAAATTCCTGATTATTATTTACTCCTTTAGAGTTTTTCACATCAGTATTAGCTGATGGTTTTTCACTGGAGTATGAGTGACAGCAAGTCTCCTCAAGTCTCCAGGACTCGTTTCAGGATTCTGGCCGTTCTCAGCACTTCTTGCGAGTTTTTCACACCAGTGAAGGATCATTAGTTAGAACTCGTGATGTTTCATTGACATCTGAGTGACAGAAAGTCTTCCCTGGTCTTCAAATCGATCTCAGCAGTGCTGTGATATTCTTTTCTTTTTTTTTTTTGTGTGTGTGTCAGTTTACTGCATTCGCTTAACATGTGATTAATTGTTTCATTTTTGTCTCCATATAACCTACATTTGCTATTTTGTTGCGTATTATCAATTTTCACTTCGATATCTGCTGCTATTAAAAGAAATTCAGTTTCTCTTGAGGTTTCGCATGCTTAGCTATGTTCAGGTCATCTCGTGTGCAATCTCAACGCTTTGTTCCTTGAAGTATTCATATAGTTGTTTTTTTTTTGTCTCATTTTTTCTTCCTAGATTTTGTTCTTTTTCTATTTGTTCATATGTTGACATGGCTGCTGTAATTAGTCTTTCTTTGCTCTTTTTTGTGTATTTCTCGAATTCTTGCATCAACATAATCCTCAATGCTGATGAGTCCTCTTTCTCCTTCTTTTCTTTTCACATAGAATCTGTCTATGTCATCTCTCGAGTATAAGGCCTGTGCATCGTCATCGATTTCCTTGATCTTTGGTCCATTCGTCTAAGTTCTTCCCTAATTCATTTTAAGAATGGTCCACAGTACCTCACAAGGGGACTGCTCAGCTGTCTTTTCTTTTGATTATTATAATTATTATTATTGTTATAATTGTCGTTGTTATTTTATTTTACTATTTTATTTCTAATTTTTGTTTATTTTGTTTTTATTTTATTCATTTATTCTTTATTTATTTGTTTATTTTGGAATTTTAGTTTCCAATGGCTTAGGAGGAATTAGCTTGTATTATATATATGATTGTTCGCCATCTGATGATACAATTCGTACTAACGAATTGTTGAAATAAATTTATTATGGTTTAATATCTGTGGAGTTTTACTTGACAATACATATATATATATATATATATATATATATATATATATATATATATATTTATATGTTCTCTTCAGAGTAATGTATATAAAGGTTTTCATCAACTTTGTTAATGGCAATTATGGTTATTTCATGAATTCTAATTAAATACTTTCAAACAAAAAAAGTCCCTTGCTATCATAACGTTCACAAATATTCATGTATGGATGTATGTAAGTGTATTTAAATGTTTATGGACTTATGCATGGGGTATTATTAGTGATTATCTCTGCTGTTTGCGGCATCAATTTGGTAACTGCACTCAACGCAAGCGAGCTTAACAACGCGTCAATGCCGACGAATAAATAGTCCCTCTGCAACACCATCTTTTTTTCTGCAAAGACTGAACAGATTACGTTAACTAACCAACTAAAAGAGAAAACAAACGCCATGTATTTTTCCAGATGTGATAATTACGTGTTGTGAGCATGCCTAACTGCTGGGACTGTTAAGAAAATCCCCAGGGGTAAGGAGTTGGACGTCTGCTGCAGAAACAATGTCTCTCTCTCTCTCTCTCTCTCTCTCTCTCTCTCTCTCTCTCTCTCTCTCTCTCTCTCAACTCCCCAAAAGATTATTCTTTCCTTGACTGAGTTTTTGGATGGTCTCGTTAATTATATATATATATATATATATATATCCACTGAATACTGCCTAATTTCATTTGTCAGTCTCGTTTTCGCCTAGTTAGCACCTCCTTTAACAATAAAATGGCGCAAGCCTTATATTCCAGGGTTAAGACAGTCTCAGAGGTGTACCAATAGACATTTTTACTGGAATAGATTCTCTGGTATGTTGTACTGATAAATATCAATCCCGTATCTGTGGTATCCTTTTTGATCCTCTGTATTTCAGATAGACTGAGTAAAACACAGTGAGGTCTGATCTATATTTGACGGTGATGACTTGGGATCAATTAGATTATAATAAGATATTTTTAATGTGATATTGTTTATGCTTAATAAGATATTGTCATGCTTATCATTTCACATTTTAAATTGAGAGAAAATCGAAGAAGCAGAGTGAAAAGAGAACCAAAGGCAAAGTAATAAAAGTTTGAGTGGATGATTTTAACGATATACCAAACCGTCTTGGGTAATTCTATGCCTAAAGATTAAGTAATTGCGTTCATTACGCGTTTATATTTACTTTTTTGTGTAGTTGTTTCTTAAGCGATATTTGCACACCTTTATATATCAAGTATTTCTATCTTATACGAATGATTTCCACACAATTGTATGGTTTCAAGTATTCCTATTTAATACTAATAATTATATGGTTTCAACTTATTAGTTTCGGTTTAATAATTTTCATTTGATTTCACATAGTTACATTGTTTCAAATAAATTATAATAATCCTTAGTAGACAATTATAGCTTCAAATAACCATTCTGGATGCAAATAATTTACGGTAATATGGTACGAAGCATTTCGAGTCATTTTTTTAACACATCTTTTTGACTCATTGATGGAATTCTATTCCAGGTCAGAGTGGACCTGGGAGTAATGACAATGAAGGAGTACTCCTCACTCTCCAAATTCTCAGAACTGGAGCCTCGCCATCCGATAAAGTTTAGCATCATACTCAGTTCACAGCCTTTAAGGGGTTATTGTCCCTCTGCAGGAGATACAGTTATTCTAAACCTCACTGACAAGGCTAGAAAGCTTGATGTATCGAGTAATATCCTCTCTCTCTCTCTCTCTCTCTCTCTCTCTCTCTCTCTCTCTCTCTCTCTCTCTGACCCTTATATATATATATACCCATACACATGCTCACATTTATGGAGAGAAAAAAATTAATTTTTAAGTGCAAATTCTTCAGTAATCTTTGTTGAGTTTTTTGTGTGTGTATTTTGTTTTGTTTTTTGTTTGCTTATGTTTTTTATTTTTATTGTTTTTTTTTTTTTGTTTTTTTTTTTGTTGCTTTTTTGTATTTTTCATGCTTTTATTCATTTATTGTTTTTTTTGTTTTTTGTTTTTTTTGTTTTTGTTTTTTGGTGGGAGGGTTCTTTGCTTTGCTTTGCTTTATTTTTTTATTTTGATTTTTTTAAGGTGACGGGGTTCGTAATTTATTTTCGTTTAATTTTTGGAAACTAGTAGAAAGGAAATCTGCAGTACACAACCAAATTATCATATATGATAAATAAATCTATGACGCTTACATATACCAGATTACATTGACCAAATCTTAGAGAATTATGCAAAAAATATGCAAAGGACTTGTTTCATATAACTGATATTTGCAATGATGTCTACATATTCATTTGCCTTAGTCACGGTTTATTTTGTACTAACAAATTATAACTTATGGGATATCTAAATAGATTTTTAAATTGTTTCCTTTTAATGAA
>CAUZXS010004499.1:37500-98327 GCA_963585895.1 Sepioteuthis lessoniana
CTCGCTAGTTATGCGATATGTTTAGGGGATGTCGGCTAAGAAATACTGCTAAACTATAGCTTTGAAAAGACAAATGCATATATAGAATACAGTTTGCTATATTTATAAATAAAAAGTGTTCAATACTGCCGATAAATCATATATAGATCTTAGAATATACTTAGTCTGATGATTGCATAAGCGAGAAACTGATTGTCTCCACGCGTCGTTGACTATGCGTCTTTCGTTATCCCCCCTCCCTCTCTCTCTCTCTCTCTCACTCTCTCTCTCTCTCTCTCTCTCTCTATCTATCTATCTATCTATCTCTCTTTATATATATATATACAGGGTGGAACGATAAAATTGTCGTCCTAAAGAAAACAACACTACAGTTTTATTTTAAAACTTTTATTGAAAAACATCAATTCAGGTAACTTGATTATGTAGTAGAGCTGACATCTATTCAATGTAGCCGCCTTCAGTCTCAATCACCGCCTCGATACGGACCCGGAACTGAGAGCATGCCTTTTCCACAAGCGCCGGCGGGAGCTCAGCGAACACTCGGCGGATGGCGGCGATCAGGCTGGCTTTGGTGTTGTGGGAGATCATGTTAGTGTTGTTCTCGACGTATGATCAAACAAAGTAGTCCAGCGGGTTCAGGTCGGGGGAGGAGGGGTGCCAGTGATAGAAGGGTACAAAGTTGTAGCACTCCTTCTGAAGCCAAGCCGGAGTCTCTTTTGACTTGTGTGCCGGCGCCGAGTCCTGCTGCCACACCCAGGGTCTGCCACCGCCCACCTGATTGCACCAGGGGATCACCACACTCTTCAGCACATCCAGGTACACTTTGGTGTTGACTTTTAAGCCGACTTCGAAGATGTGAGTTGGCATGATGTGGCCCTCATTTGAAACCACACCAAAGACCATAACCGTAGCTGGAAACTTTGTTTTCATCACCCTGGGCACGTCCCTGTTATTCGTGGCAATCCAGATTTGCATTTTGAGGGTGCTGGTAATGGTCCTGTTGTCATAACTTGGATCGGTAGAGAGCATGAGTTGTACGGTGGCGCATCTCCGATCGCGCTCGTTGAACATTGTGTCACTTTCAGACATGATAGAAGGCTCCTATCGCTCTTGGGATTTGTACACAACTGGCCAACTAGTAGATGGTCTGCAACAAAAAAAGAAAACTGGTTTTCATTAAACGGAAATGGAATCATGTCGTCTTTTCTAGGGTGACAATTTTATCGTTCCACCCTGTATATATATATATTCACCCCTTAGATGCGGTTGATTAGCCATTTTATTTCATATTTCCGTTAAGCGATTGTGTGATCTATGAAACTTTAAGTAACGGACTTTAAAATGATTTTGATATTTTAAGTTTTAAACCTGCTCTACCATAGGAGCATCGAGCACTTTTGTACATTTTAACAACAATCAACTGTGAACAAGGTGACAGTTTTCCATTTTGTGCAAAAACCACCCGTTAGAATTTAACGAAATTTCCATAGGATGCTGGCCTCAGTTAAATGTGCATACTACGTAAACACTGTAAGGTTCTGCAAAAATATAAACAAAATGCAGTCATTTGCATGAGTAACACGATACTTCAGTGTTTCAGATTATTAGCGAGTGAGTTCATTATGGAGCAATTAAGGGTCGCAAATACGACTTGACCGCTTCTCAGAAGTCTTTTATAACATCTGAACTTGCAAAATGTAACTCAATATTAGAAATATCCGAAATAATTGGAAGATATCACCAGACTGTGAAAAGATTTGTTGTAGCTCCGACGAACGTATGTAAAAGAGTTGATAAAGATCACCCGAGGGTTGTTTCTCAACGTTCTCTGTCAAGAATTAAGCGTTAAACTATGAATAACCCATTCCTAACTAGCGGAGAAATTTTCAGGTGTACTAGAGAAACAACTGTGTCTTCTTCTGAAAAAAGGTCAGGGACACCCGTGATACAAGTGACAACGCCTTCATTGACAAAAATACACAGATGAAAGCGCCTGAAATGGCCATAATATACATGAAGGTCGACTGATAAATCTCGTGCTACCTTTCATGGGTGTCCTCGTGGTGTAATGGTTAAAGCGATGAACTGCGGAATCGTAGTACGCGAGTTCGTACTCCAGTCGCGCTATTATGTTCACTTTCGGGCAAATACCCTAGGGAAAGGTATGAACCCCCTTATTCTCCCTCCAGCTATGGGAAAATAGTAGGACGGACTAGGTTCTTCAGCCTTGTTGAGGCAACTAGTCTAGGAGAAGGAAAACTCTGAATTCAAACCTGTTAAACTCCGCTTAAAAATTGACCTTGTGTCATATCCTGCCCGAGCGGAGGGGTTGGTAAATAGTACCTTTCATGGATCTAAAGGTTGAAGCAAAAATAAGTCATTAACAAGCATCAACGCTTGAGACGCTAACTAGGAGGAACAATCATGATTTAGGCTAGTATTATTGAAGGTATCATAGTTGACCCGGGGAAAGTGCCTGACGGTGCCAAATTTAAAGTACTCCGTTGCGTAAAGGCTAACGAGCTGGACTGCAACATCATAGTAGGCGAGTTCGAATACCAGTCACGATATTACGTTCACTTTCGAACTAATACCCTTGGGAATGGCATGAACCTACTTATTTCCCTAGCAATGGGTTATATAGCACCACTACTGTTCTTCTACAAGGATTGAGTTGGCATTAGATAACTCACAAAGGTTGATCTGTCATTAAACAAAAGAAAAATGAAACCGTTAAAATACTCTAACCGAGAATAAAGTAATTCCTATTCCACTTTGCAACTGAATGTTTATTCACCCTTTTCTAAATAGAAACATCGATACCATTATGGGCAGCTGTTATCAATAAAATGCTTATTAGACTTTTTCGCTCCTTCCTAAATAGAAGTATCTATATCATCATGGACAGCCGTTAGTATTGAAAGTAAAATTAGAATCCTTCACTCCTTCCAAAATAGAAGCATCAATATCGTCATGGAATGTAGTTAATTATGAAATGCTAACTAGAATCTTTCACTCTTTCCTAAATAGAAGTATCAATACCATCATGGACAGCTGTTAATTATGAAATTTTAAATAGAAGCATCAATATCATCATGGATTGAAGTTACAACAGAAACCCAATGGGTTCCCGGGGCGTCTAGTTTCCTTTTAAGAATCTTTCATATCTTTCGGACTTTCTAATCCCAATTTAATAAAGATTTATCCATCCTTATGTTCAAATAATAAATCTTAGAAAATAGGTTATTTTACTCAGAAATCTGTGGCATTCTCTTTGAATATATGTCTTTATATTAATCTGAAGAGCGTGGATTTTTGGAAGTTCAAAAATAGAGGCCCGCCTTTTGACGTCACCATGGTAGCCAAGACGTTTACTGTCACACCATGAGTTCGTGACAGATTTTTAATAAATAATCTGTGGGCGCCATTTTCAGTGAGGAGCAAATCATTCATAAAGGAATTGCACCAAGTAATTGACGTAATTCAATTCACCGATTTTATTGGGGCAAAGAAAATTATTTCAAATCGAATCCATTTTACAGTCATTGATAGTTGAGCGATTCACACGAGACGGCTTGATTTTTATTGGTCAATTTTCAATTATAACCGATCTGCTAGACATGGCTTTGTCCAAATTAATCGACTCTTAAAGATAATTAATGTCGGACATAGAACACTTACATGGCTTTTCTGATCCAATGAAAATGTCTCGGAATTATTTCGACGAGCGTCCATTTTTTTTTCTTTTCTTTTTTTTTTTTACTTTCTGTCGGCACTAGACGTTGGCAATTCAAAAAATATACCATAGAAAAGTTGAATAATTATTTTCTCATTTTTTTTCTGTTATTGTTAAAAAATTTTTAGAATTTCTTAATATTCATGACTTGTTTTTGTGTTGAAAAATAATAATCTTTTTAAGTGAGTTCAATTCAAGCAAACTGTGCCATTTCCTCATTAAATGGGAAGCCTATGAAATAAGAAAACTAGTTTATATACCTCAGTAGCAATATCTCATCTATTGAAAGCGATGTCAGCATATGTATAGGTAACGCATGAATTACCATAAACTAAAACGGGAATTCTTGGAAAAAACAAACAGCTTGAAAAAAAGAAAGAAATCTGATATTTTAATTCCAAGGTAAAGGAACTTATCCCCTCTGCCAAAAAAGGAACTTCAGACTTCTGGAGGTAAATAAATTTGGTAAAGATAAAGTATGAAATACTTCAGGGATTTTTTATCGGGTTTCAAAACAAGGTTGAAATATTTTCAGGATTCATCAAATTGACAAAATTTCAAACTGATCTTTCTCGTCCAAATCTTTTCTTCTTCTTTTTTTTTTTCTTTGTTCCCTTTTTTACATTTTTTTTTTTTTTTTTTGCTTTTAGTTAAGGTCTTTCCACTTCAATTTCCATACATTTTATCTTTGCAAATGTCTTCAGTTATCACCCATCAGATATGATTATTGAATTCGCTGTTCGCCAATGGTCCGGGAGACTTGGGTTCAATCCCAGGTCACGTCATACCAAAGACTTGAAAATTGGTACTTGATACCTCCTTGCTTAATACTCAGCAATATAAGGTACATATCGAGGGGGAAGTAGAGCAATTCAGGAAAACGAGTAGCGCTCTCCCCTATACTGCCTTCGGGTCGCCCTCGTCTACGGTCGCTAACTTACTTTATATATATATATATATATATATATATATATATATATATATAATTAAAAACACTAGAATAGTGATACACAAACTAAAGAGACGATAAAGTCAATGAGCGCTAAAAGGATAAATAACCCCTCAGAAACCTCTCGTAATGAAGGAATAGAATGAAACTAGAAATATAAGATTTCGTGACCCCCCCGAATGAGTTATAAATAAAGAATAGAACATATAAATATATAGAATCTTTCTTAATTAAAAAAGTTGGATAGGAAGAGATACTAGGGAACACGTGGATAATAAATAGAAATTAGATGAAAATCCAAAATGTGGTTACATGACTATTATAGATGGGTGTGTTTCGGTGGGGATTTTTTTTTTTTTTTTGCTTTGTTTTTTACAAATGAACTATGTTTTGTGAATCTCTTTACACTCGGTAAAAAGCCATCTGAAGAGGCGTGTCTAGTCGACTGCTAATCGAAATAAATTATTATGCCACATTGACAGTCCGTTGAGTTTTCTTTCAATTCATTTTACGGATATATATATATATATATATATATATATATATATATATATATATATATATATATATATATAGTATTATTTGGTCCAGTTAAACCGGAGTTGGGAGTAATTCCATCAGGACAAAAAAAACATTCAACAGTGAACATTTAAATTTTCCTGGTAAAGAGCTCAATGCAACTGATATTACAGAGCAATAATTTCTTTTTTATCAATAAGATCTGAAGAACTTCTGTTAGTTTTTCTTTGTTTGTTTTTGGTGTTTTTTTTTTATTTATATCAAAACCCATAACAGGATGGAAATAAATTTATAATCCTAATGTGACCGGTTTTTGTTTTTTCTTAAAGAAAATATGTAATATAATGGCCGGGGGATTTCGTTTTATATATCTTGCCTTTGGGTTTAGTTAGGCTGAGAACCTTTCGCTTAGCTCATGGGTTAGTTAGGTGCAACATGAGCGCAGGTGTCCACGCGCGTGCGGAGCGGACGTGTCATTCAGAGATGTCACAATAAAAATCCCAGATAGAGGATGTGACTAGGGATGTGAGTGACGACATGCACCGTAAGCGTGGGCTGGATTTGAGAAAAGTCAATTAGTTGAGTTCCTGCCTGGGAGGAAGACGGTTGACTTTCGGGGCTCGTCGTGGCCAGACGAATTTGTGCGCCACGGGCGCCGCGCGTTATTGGGGTTGAGAGCTAACGATGTAAAAGCAGTCAGGATAGAAGGATTGTGCCTCTCTCTCTCCTTATGTCGAAAAACCTTTTAAACTCAAAGGTAATAAAAAGCTTCGTACCTGAACTAAGAAGTCGTAAGTGTTTTTTTGTTATATATATATGTGCGTTATCGATATTATTAACGTTTTGCGTACCGGTATGGATATGTCTATTTCACATATTTCGAATGGCTATGTAACAAATATATATATATATATATATTCTGTTTTAGACTTGTTTCATTAAGTATGAGACACCTGGAGGATTTATTCAGTTTTTAATTAACTTTTCACTACTTTCGTACAAGCGAATAAGATTCTACAAACATAAATAAAGGTTGAATAAAAACTGGTCAAATTCAGTGCTCATCCAAAAACTCATATTGTCCTAATCTTTCCTATTCAGTTATTCCGGAATTTATTCTATATCAGACTAATCGATTCCCGCCACTCTTATGCAAATAAACCAGAAATTGCACTTACGTATCTTTTCATTTTTGCCATACTGTTGTCAACATAGTAGTATTATACCAGAAGGGTTTTTGTTAGCATTTCACTGTTAAAAGCTCTTCATGAAAACATTGATACTTCTATTTAGGAAGAAGCGAAAAATTCTTATTGATATTTCATAGTTTACAGTTGTCCATCATGATATTGATGTTTCTATTTAGGAAGGAGTGAAAGATTCTAATTAGTATTTCATTGTTTGGTATTTTCCAGTGTTTACAGGCCATAAGACTCAATTTGGGCTAAATTTCCATATATTCCTCAAATAGAGAAACGGTTATCGTCGAGGGAACCGGAATCGGTGATCCGAGTTCAAATCTTAGAGGGGGCTATTTGCGTTACACTACCCGCTAATATCGAGGAGAAAGGCAGGAATCCATCAATTTTCTCCCGACTATAGGCCAAATAATAGGATAAACTGAGCTGTTTAACCTTGTTTTAGCGATCAGTATATCAGAAGGTAAACTCTGCTAAAAATGACCTTGTGTCATACCCTACCTGTGACGGAGAGATTGTGTAAATATCTATACTCCCCAAATGTGTATCTAAGCAAATACTATTAAATACTGGATTATTTTCAGTTGGCTTTTGCAAGCAGCTGCATTACCGAAGGCCAATTGGCAGAAGCCATACAAATCGAATCTTTTCGACATATTTTTTTATTTCTTTGAATCCCAGCAGAACACAAACATTTGCTTATATGACACAACTAGCGTTAAATGTAATAGTTATTGAATTCTTAAAGCATAGCTTTCTAATTGTAAGGCTCCAGTTCTGAAGATCTCTCTCTCTCTCTCTCTCTCTCTCTCTCTCTCTCTCTCTCTCTCTCTCTCTGTGGTGTGTGTGTTATCGCCGGGAGAAAAGATTTACGAAGAAAAGGTTTTTTTATAAAGTTTTTAAAAGAGTTTTTTAAAGAGTTGATATGCTCCAAAAGAAGCAACTACAAATGAATTGGCAGCGTAGCTCATCCATTTGTTGAATGAAAATAATTTTTTATTATTCAAGCTGATCAATCTTTTGGTGGGTTGGTTAGTGATTTATGGCGTATTAACCCTAATAGGTTATTTAATGCCTATCTATATATGATTTGTAAACGAATAGTTGGTAGGTATTTTTAAACGAAATGTGAGAACTCATTTGTTTGCACACAGTTAAATTTTTTCAAGTATTACAATTCAACATAAGTAATTCTATTAATCAAGTATTCCCATGTAATACAAATAAGTTGTACACAGTTGTATGGTTTCAAATAAAGATAATGATAATTCTCAGTAAATGATTGAACAATTCTATTTGATCCATAAATGGCACCCCCTAACAGGTGCTACCAACCTGGATCAGAGTGGATCTGGAAGTAATGACAATGAAAGAGTACCCCACACTCCTTAAGGCTCTAAAACTGAGGCCTCACTATGAGATGCCTTTTATTGTCATACCAGGACACACATCAGCAGGATCTTACCCCACCCCTTCAGTGATGCAGTCGGCGTATTCTACAGCCCCAGCCAACATCATCCATCATCTCTTATATATATATATATATATATATCAGAGGGACGATCCCTGAAGGCCAAGGGAGTTGTTAGTCTTGCCAGTTGACATGAATACAATGCTTCCTCGACATGTGCGTCAGGCGGCCTTGACAGACTGTGACGACCACAACACCCAGACACATCCAACCGGCACGCGTACTAATTCACACATTCGGCCGAAGTATGAACAGGAGGAGGGTGACGACTTTTCTAATGATTTTCTTACTGCTCTAACCAGCCGTAGGTAAGTACTAATGGACCAGTTTACTTACGAATAAAGAAAGGTGTAATAGGTGAGTTCACAACAGATAACCACAAACTATTTCCCAAAATGATTTTCAGGATGCATTCAAACACTGCAGAAACCACGGGAAGTAATGTATCAAGTCCCATTAACCTGTAATTAAAGTAATAAATGTTTCGTTTCTATTTGGACACGCTTGCTTTCACTTGTATTTTTGGCTGCATCGTGCAAATTTTTGGAAACCCCACCAAAATATGAAAATATGATTAGCCAATTCAATATTTACATCGGTGATCTCTAAGGAAAAGAAGTTACAGTAAACAAACTGAGGTCTGATGAGGTGGTTATTTAGATTTAATGGCATATCAACCTTCATAGTTTATTTAATGCCAAGACCTGAAAGACCTGATTATATATATATATATATATATGATTTATAAAAACAATTTATAGATAACATTTTTTAAATGAGACAGACCGCGTTTTTTTCCTTTTTTAATGGCATATCAACCCTCGTAGTTTATTTAATGGCAAGTCCTGATTATATATATATATATATATATGATTTGTAAACACATTTTTTAGATAACATTTTTAAAATGGAACTGAGCTCGTTTTGTTTGTTTGTTTTGTTTTGTTTTTTGTTGTTTTTGTTTTTTGTTTGTTTGTTTGTTTGTTTTTTTGCACGCAGTAAAATGGTTCCAAGTATTGCGATGAAACAGTAGCAATTTAATTTAACATCAGTTACTTGTTTGCAAACATTTAAATGGGAGTTGCAAGTAATCTTATTTTTAAAAGAGTTAGAACTAACTTTCTTTGCACACAAGTATTGATATTATTTCAGTTGAATGATTTCAATTATTGCTATCTAATACTAAATATTCTATTGAACATTATTAAGTCGTTTGCATTGTTAAATGATTCCAAGTATTGCTATGTATCAATAACAATTCATTTAAACATCAGCCATTTGTTTACATACAGTTAAGTGATCAAACAGTTCTATTTCCATCAATTCAATTTAGCATGTCCTTTGTTTGCACACAGTTTAAATGTCAAACAGTTCTATTTGACCCATAAATAGGACCCTACCAGGTGCTACCAATCTGGGACAGAGTGGACCTATGAGTAATGGCAATAAAGATTCCTCAAAGCTCCAATACTGGAGCCTCACCATCAAAGTGCTTAAAGTCATATCCAAGACTCTCGTTGGTGGTGGCCTTACCCCTCTGCCGAGATGCGGTCGGTTTATGGAATACCTCCATCCGATTGGTCTTACTGAAGTCTGTTAAAAGATTATTCGTATTCGATGTGACCAGGTACAAAAAACTCTTTAGAAACAACTACGCAAAAAATGTTAATATGAACGTACAATGAACGTGGTTCCCTGAACTCTATGCATAAAATAACCCTAAACGAGTAGACATGCCGTTAAAATCAATCAAATTACCTATAACTTCTTGCAGATGATCTATGTTGATGATTTTGATTGGTGCAATTTTCATTTTCATAATATTCCACGTGATCACTATCAAATTGATTGGTTTGGTTTGGTTTGGTTTCTTTGTTTAATGGCATATCAACCTTTGTGGGTTATTTAATGCCAAAGTAGTGGTACTATTTAATCCATAGCTGGGAGGATAAGGGGGTTCATACCTTTCCCAAGGGTATTTGCCCCAAAGTGAACGTAATAGCGCGACTAGAGTACAAACTCGCTTACTATGATTCCGCAGTCCGTCGCTTTAACCATTACACCACGAGGACACCCCCTATCAAATTGAGTTCTGGTCTGTTGTTCCACCATTCTAAGAACTCAATGTTATGATTCTGAGTCCATTTTTATACAAGTAGCGGT
Organism: Sepioteuthis lessoniana; assembly: GCA_963585895.1. Lineage (NCBI taxonomy): Eukaryota > Metazoa > Mollusca > Cephalopoda > Myopsida > Loliginidae > Sepioteuthis > Sepioteuthis lessoniana. The sequence continues at coordinate 47,538 of CAUZXS010004499.1, forward strand.
ATGGCATGGAGCACCACCCAGCAGAAAAAAAAATCATGCGATATATTATCAGTAAGAACAGCAATAGATGTAACTCGAAGACAGCCAAGTTCCTCGTTGCATTCATAGTCACTTTTAGTGGCAGAAAATAAAATCTTTTTCGATTCCCACCAGAACCCGCCCCCTCTCCCTCTCGAAAAACAAAAAGAAAAAACAGATCCTGATATGAAAACTGCAGACTTTTGAAATAGCACATTTTCATATCTGCAATTGCTTATATATTTCATTATGACTCTTTGTGACACATTTCAATTCATTGATAATTCCTCTCTTTTGAATACCAAACAGTTGTTCGGAACTTTTATTTCAGAATATATATTTCTCAATGGAAGTACTCATACCGTAACGGTTATCAGAGGAGAAAATGGAATCAGCGACCCGAATTCAAACTCTGGATAAGGCTGTTGGCGTTTCACTTCTACTTCCTTGCAATGAGAAAAATAGTAGGGCAATCTGGGTTCTTTAGCTTTGATTAAGCAACAACTCTAGGAGAAGGAAAAGTGAATTCAAACCAGCATTACTCCGCTTAAAATTGACCATCTATCACATCCTGCACGTAGCGGGGGTAGGTAGGTAAATACATATTTCTGACTGTGAAATCAAATGTTAGTTGAGAATATTGTAAGATTGAGTAATAAGTAGTTTAACTTAAATTCATGAACTTCCGTAGAACTCTTCAATAAAGAGAACAGAAAAAATGGAACTCTTTTGAAAATTCTCTCAAAAGAAAATATTTTTAAAATACCCACGGTTTCAATAATACCGTAAACTTACCTGTCGTTTCCAAAATTTTGCAAGATATATGCTAGCCTTCTGCATCTTTGCGTGAAACATACAATAGTGAAAAGATTTTGTGATTCTTTAATGCAAGTCACGTTCATTCAAAATTCTTCTTCTTCTTCTTCTTTGTCCATTTCCAATATAAAATTTCGGTCGCTATGGATAATAGACAAAACCTTAACTATTTATCGCATCGCAGAGAGCAAGCCGTGAAAGTATTAAAATTAAACATCCTCAACTTAAACACAAAATGTGACTCTGAAGATGTCATCATCATCAGCGAGTCATTTCTTGATTCTCTCTCTCTCTCTCTCTCTCTCTCTCTCTCTCTCTCTCTCTCTCATACACACACGGGCGCGTGTGCACACACACACACCATTCATCCCTATCATCCATCGTTCTTGGCAGATTTTCTAGGCTGCATCCTGTGTTCGTACAGAGATGATATAAGTCTTTGCTGGCACGTCCATCTATAGGAGTCCATGAGACAATTTCGCTTATGAGTTCGTCCTTGCTTCTCCTGTAGTGCCCCACATATCTTGTTTGTCTTACTTTAATGGTTTGTCAGATGGTAGGCAAGTGGCCGTACAGATGTTGTTTTGTGGGGTGCTGCTTCCAGGATTTGTTCAAGACAGCACCTAGCATCCTTGCTTAGTTCCCATCTAGCTTTTTCGCAATGCGTTTTGTTAGTGTCTATGTAGGGCGCCCATATAGTTGTATAAACACAGCTACAACTTAAAAGAAACCCCGTCTTATTTTATCGGATTGATCAGATTTACATTTGATCGATAACCTTCCCAATCGTATTCGATGTCTTCGCTAGGTGTATTTTAACACTCTTTTCAGTGGCTGAGATGTTGCTGTCGAGGTGTGTGAATTGGACGACTAATTTTAGAGGCTTTCCACTGTGTGTGAAGATAGCTTCTTTATGTTTAAAACACGTATACTCAATTATTTTTGTGGGTATTTGTTGGTTTATCCCAGGGGTCAGACTTATTAAACAGTTTTTGAGGAGTTCAATATTAGGATTTTGTGAACGTTAAGGAGATTTATTTTTAAGACGTTTTTGTGGTAAAAAAGTTTTTTTGATATCTATAAAGAAAATGTGCTCAATATCAGCGATACAGCATATGTATATAAATGTTTGGAGAGTATAGACACCAAGTAAACGGTGCTGGGGGACTCAGTTTATTTGATCATCAAATCAAGGCAATTGGTTCGTTAACGCTGTTCAAGTTGAGATATCTCTCTCTCTCTCTCTCTCTCTCTCTCTCTCTCTCCGTGTGTGTGTGTACATATTATTATATATATCATTATATTCTGTTTTATATATGTATGTGTTTATGTGTCTATTGAGATAGAAAAAGAGAGACTGACTGAGAGACAAACCCCATCACAGAATGATTATATGCACAGACTGAATGATTGATTGATTGATTGAAAAAAAAAAAGAAAGTATGATTTATAAAATTAAATTTTTCATTGATGGATGAAATGGATAAAGCAAATGAATAAACAAAAGAAAACTTAACTAAAACAAACTGAATTAGGAATATGGTATTAGATTTTAGGAATATGGTGTTAGATTTTAGGAATATGATATTAGATTTAAGGAATATGGTATTAGATTTTAGGAATATGGCATTAGATTTTAGGAATATGATATTAGATTTTAGTAATATGATATTAGATTTTAGGAATATGGTATTAGATTTTAGGAATATGATATTAGATTTTAGTAATATGATATTAGATTTTAGGAATATGGTATTAGATTTTAGGAATATATTAAATTTTAGGAATATATTAGATTTTAGGAATATGGTATTAGATTTTAGGAATATGATATTAGATTTTAAGAATATGGTATTAGATTTTAGGAATATGATATTAGATTTTAGGAATATAGTATTAGATTTTAGGAATATGGTGTTAAATTTTAGGAATATGGTATTAGATTTTGCATATAAACCAAGGAAGTTTTCATTATAATAACTCCATAAAAACTTTTCACAAATGTTAGCGGCTTTCACTTTTCGTTATTTGTTGATAACTAAAGATTTTCTTCGATTTTTTCTTATGCGAATTTTTATCATATTTTTCTCTTCCCTCGACAGTTCCCGTAATCATGTGCGATAATTCTAAGTATATTTATAATTAACAATATTTATAATTAAAAATACTATAGTTTATCGGATCTCCTCCCAGTCCAGTTGGCCGAGACAGTAGAATACGCCGACTGCATCTCTGTTCCCCCCAACGAATGTCCAGGATATGACTTTAAACTCTCTGATGGTGAGGCTCCTATCATGAAGCTTTGAGAAATGTGATGTACCCCTTCATTGCCATTGCTCCCAGGTCCACTCAGACTCGGATTAATAGTTCTTATCAGGGTCCCATCTACGGGTCAAATGAAACTGTTTAACCATTTAATTGTGTGCAACCAAATAAGTGATATTAAATTGAATTTTTAGTATTATATAGCAATACTTAAAACCATTTAACTGTTTCCCAAACAAATGAGCTCTGACTTGTTTAAAATGATACCTACAAACTATTCGTTCACAAATCATATATATATCCAACCGGATCTCTTCCATACCAATATTTCTGATTTTGTCTTTCACCTGAACAGATAAAATGCCATCACGAAAGGATTTGTACAAAACCATCATAGTGTTTATTATCTTCTACAGTCTTGCTAATCTACTTCATTTGCAGACGACATCTTCTCCAGTATCAGTATCGAAAGGATCTGAACAACTCTAAGAAGCGACATAATGCATTTTTAGAGGACTGATAATGGATTCTGTAAACTGATACATACATGGAAGATATCTTTGATTAATGCTTTCAGTTGAATGAAATTTAATGTCTTCGTATTTCGGTTTCTAGAACAGATTTTACAAGTTTTACATAACCAGTAAGGCTGTGTAAAAGACAAGACTAATATTTTGATGCCTATCATTTGGTTTAAATTTCAAATAACTACCATGAGACCGAGAACACAACCCAATTTATTTAGATTCGATACTCTTTCTTAAGGCTGAATCAGAATTTAATGTGACTGAACGAATTCACAAAGTTTAAGGTTGGTTCAAGTAAATAGTTAGGGAAGTAATCGATCGAACAAATTATTTAATAGAGTATGTTAGTAATGTCAAGATTCACATATCCATCACGGTGACTGACATGATGAAACACAGGGTTGGGTTAACGCGATAAACTTCTCAGAAAGTCCCCATCCCGAGTAGACAGTTGATAAAAGTGTCCAGATTCGTCGGCATTCCTCCTTAGAAGGTAAACATCAGGCATAAAACAATAAACCTGATCCTGCGGCTGGACTTACTAATTTTTTAAAATATATATATATATATATATGTGTGTGTGTGTGTGTGCGCGCGCGCGCGCACGCTCAATATATATATATATATATATATATATATATTCTTACGAATTCAAATAAACCGTAGTTCTTCAAGAGAAAAAAAAATCAAATTTTACATCGATAGAATAGGATTCAGTCGAAAGAATTAACAGTTAGATTATCACAATTATTTATGAATCCTATCAAATATATATATATATATATATATATATATATATATATATATATATATATATATATATATATATATATATATACTTTTATCTTTGGTTTTTTAATATACAAACGTTTTGAACATAAACAAGAAAATGCAGAGGAACATAGTTATTTTATAAGTACAAAATGATTGCAAAATTATTTTAGTATAGCTGCACGAGTAAGTTAGTATATATATAAGCACCAAATACGTGTTCCATGGCAAAATCCTTCATAGAACATCGGCACTGTGGATCAGACTCCCTCAAGTATTTTTATCTCTCTTGAACCTTTTTTTCAAATTCAGGATTAACAAGCTTTTTACCTAAATTAATTTGGATTTCTATTTTGTTGACCCTGTGTAATTTTTTCTTGTTACATCCTTTCTCTTTATCTGCTATTTTGTAATTCTCTCTTGTTATATACATTGGCCAAATGAGTAGAGTGTTCACCAGTAGTCCGGGAGACCGGGATTCAATCCCACGTCGAGTCATACCAAAGACTCAAAAAATGTTACTTGATTCCGCCTTGCTTAATACTCAGCATTATAAGGTAAGGATCAAGGGTAAAGTAGAGCAATCCAGGGAATTGGGTAGTGCCCTCCCCAACACCTTGGTGTAGTAGCTATTGAAAAGGGAGCCTTCGGGTCACCCTCGAATAAGGTCACCAACTTGTATATTTACTGTTTATCTATTATTTTGTACTCTTTTATTACATCCTTACTTTTTATCTGATATTTTAACCCTTTGTTAATAGTGGCCAAATAGGTTTATATATATATAACGACTCGTGGTGACTGTCAGTTTCTCGTCTATGTGATCATCAAATTGATAAGACTAACGTAGGAGAGAAACTGACTGTTAAGAGTGGCCAAATAGGTTTGTTTGGGTTGATAAAAAATAACCAGCTAGATACTTATATTTATAGAGTAATGTCACGTTAGAAATTTTCTTTCGTCAATTTTGAAACCCAATTGATTTGTATCTACAGTGTTCCGTTGGTTTCCTGCTTGCAAAATCTGAACTGGTTTCTTAATGTTTATTTTGCCATAGGATTTAATTTCAATTAGCACACAAATTAATAAACCGTATTTTCATCTTTCCACTAAGTTAGTTTTTAGATGATTACCTCGGTCAGTGACCGATGTAACTCTGAACAGATTCTCTTCTTCAATAAACGTTCTTTAACTTCCCTTGAAGAACTACAAGAAGACCTGCAACATTTATATAAAGATAAATAATTATATTATTCCTTTGATCAAATAAAAGGTCGTGTGAGTATGTATACTCGCATATATAGATAGATAGATATATATGAAGGAAATGCTAGCCAAAAGTTCGAATAATTACCAGCAAAAAATTAGATATCCAAACAGTTAGTTTCCTCTTTTTCTTGCCAGCTGTTTCCACACAGGCTCACAAAGAACAGTGATGAAGATCTTTATCACTCGGTTTGTGTACGCTACCAAAATCTCCCAAGCTCTCTCTCTCTCTCTCTCTCTCTCTCTCTCTCTCTCTCTCTCTCTCTCTCTCTCTCTCTCTCTCACTCACTCGCTCGCTCGCTATATATATATATATATATATATAACGACTCGTGGTGACTGTCAGTTTCTCGTCTATGTGATCATCAAATTGATAAGACTAACGTAGGAGAGAAACTGACTGTCACCAAGCGACGTTAATCCTGTGTTTACGCAATCCTAACTTAGATCTATAGATATTCTATCACCAACATTGACCACTCTATTTATAAATATAGCAAACTACATTATTCATATATATACATAAATGTGTGTGTGTGTGTGAGAGAGAGAGAGAGAGAGAGAGAGTGAGTGAGAGAGAGAGAGAAGGCGAGAGCAAGAGAAAGAAGACAATATGGAAAATTAGATTGATATATTTTTGATATTAGAATAAATTTTCATATAACGAAATATGTCAGTCTTATTTTCCATCCTATCTTCCTGTTTCATTCAAAACTTTATCCTAATATATCGTAATTATGATTATATCAAAATGCTTTGTTAGGTTTTTTGATATAAATACAAAGTTCATAGCATATGATTTTTTTTTTAAATTGTAAAAAGACTTTTTTAATTGTAAAAAGATTTATGAAACAATGTTTAAACGAAACAATGAACAACAATCAAGAAAATAACTTACGATTTTAAATCAAGTATTCTGAAATGCCTTTAAACGGTTGATTGTTTTGTTTTAAGGCGTATCAACCCTTTTCGGGTCATTTAACGCCGAATCAAGTTAATTTTTTCCAGGTCTTCGTATCTTCAAATATTTATTCATGGTGTACAGTAATTTTCAGATACTGGTTTGTTTTTATATACTTTTGTATTGTTTATATTATATTGGTTAGGTCTTTAAAATTTTCCACGTCGGCCCATTGCTTTCAGAAAGGACATTATAGCGTCCACTTTATTTTTGTTTAAATAGTTCTTTCATACATTTTGAGCTGTAAAATGTTTCTCTTGTAAGGGCCAGATCAATGCATTCAATTAGATTATATTTTATTATGTAAGCAATCTGGCATGCATGGCATATTGGTTGCTCAACTTCTTTAAATCTTAAAACATAAATGACATTACCAACGTGCAGTACAATATATTATTTTTAATACCGTCAATACTGTGCTCTATATTGGACTTTATATCTTCACTTTATCCTAAAAAAAGTTGATGAAGACCGGAAGTACTCGAAACATTTACAGACATCTTGGACCTTAATATGTAATTTTAACAATCCACTGAGACACTAAAAGAAAAAGAAGAGACGCTTTTTAAAAAATGTAAAATACTTAAGCTGTCTTTTATATTTAATAAAACGTTTTTGTGTAATCTTCACAAGAGTGTCAGATAAGAGTTTTGTAGATAATTCAGTAAAATCCTCGTTGGTTTTGAGGAGGAAAATATAATGCCATTTATAACTTTTCATAACGTTTAAGCATACATCATCATTAAGCATATATCATCAATATATTAAAGAAATATATCAAAAGGCTCCAAGATCAGAGAGAAGCCACATTTCCATGGGTTTGCTGCTCTTGTACTGTAACATAAAGTCAGCAAAGTCCGATAGTATCGTAAGGAACTGTTGGGCGCCGAAACCATATCTGTTCTCAGGGTTATCATTTGATTAAGGCTTCGTTGGCGACACTGCAGCTGCTTTCCTTGTGGTAGCACTTGTATACATTAATTTTATATGTAAAATGCGTTTAAAGCTTGAAACATCAATAATTTAACTAAGTGATACATTATACTATCAAGTTTTGTTTTATCTTAATGCCATAAATGCTGTGGGGTTCTCGTTGTGTAATGGTTAAAGAATCGTAGTAAGTGAGTTCGAACTCCAGTTACGCTATTACGTTCACTTACAGACAAATACTCTTGGGAAAGGTATGAACCCCCCTTATCCTCCCAGCTATGGGTTAAATAGTACCACTACTGTTCTTCTAGAAGAATAGCTTTGGCATTAAATAAACTGCAAAAGTTGATATGCCAATAAACAAAGAAACCAAACCAAACCATAAATGCTATGATCTATACTGGACTTTAAATCTTCACTCTATCCTGACAATGGTCGATGAAGACCGGAAGTACTCGAAACTTAGACATTTACGGACATTTGGAGTATTAACAACCCACTGAGACAATAAATGCAAAAACAAGAGATGCTTATAAAAGAAAGCATAATATACTCTAAGTTGAATGTTATCTTCAATAAAACGTTTTTGTGTCGTTATCTATCTATGAGTGTCATATAAAGCTTTTGTAAATAATTCATGAAAATCCCCGTTGGTTTTGCGTAGGAAAATTTAATACCGTTTATAACTTTTCCAATATTGATATTCAAGTAGATATCATCGTCGTTAGTATAAGTTCGTTAATTTACTATTTATATTTTAGTCTATTCCTGGCTTTTCTTTTCAAACTGTTTATCTTTGTTCCTATCTTATTCAACATGTTCTTATTAAGTATAGAAATGAACGCCATATGTGGGTAACCCTGATAAGAATTGAACAAACATTAGATTTAAGGTTTCACCGACAGATTATCCCACGGGGGAGTGGCTTTGTGGATAAAATCATTGGCAAGGTACATCTAGTTACATTGCAGTAAATCAAGTGACAAATTTATACATTAGATCACTAAATTAAAAAGTTAAAAACATTATCTTATACTGTGATAAAAGCAAAAGCGACATCATACGGACAAAGCAGGAAATTAATAAGAAATAAATCACATATAATTATTTTAAGAACCATTTTTGTCCCAGACTTAGAGCCGAGATTAAAGAGTAGTATCTGTTCTTCTGTGGTGTTCTCGTCTTTAGACAGGAAAAACTCGGATCTAGCCTTGTTCCGATCGGTTTGGATTGTTTGTTTAATGGCATATCAACCTTTGTAGGTTATTTAATGCCAAAGCTATTCTCCTTGAAGAACAGTAGTGGTACTATTTAACCCATAGCTGGGAGGATAAGGGGGTTCATACCTTTCCCAAGGGTATTTGCTCGAAAGTGAACGCAATAGCGCAACTAGAGTACGAACTCGCTTACTACGATTCTGCAGGCTATCGCTTTAACCATTACACCACGAGGACACCCCCGCCTTGTTCCGAGGATTAACCTAACATTTACGCCTCTTCATTGTGCCAGGAAGGGTCGGAATGGTATGACACCAACGTGTACGGGTTGAAGCTGTTTTTGGTTTTGCTAATATGTGCGCACATTAAAAGACTACGTATCATATAAAACAACCAAGAAGATATGGTTAAATAAGAACTATACATTCCTAACATAGACAGCGAAATAGGAACGCCCTACCCTCAGTTCAAAATTCCCTGAAGATTACCGAATACTACAGACGGAAAGCCAGAACGTTCAACGGGTGAAAGTTTGTGATTATAACAACCTAGATAATCTATTCTTATCTGTCACTGTGCTTATACATACATATATATACTGGCCTATTGACATAATAGTTAGAGTGTTTGACAGTGGTCCGGGAGACCAGGGTTCAATCTCCAGATCGAGTCATACCAAAGACTCAAAATGGTACTTGATGCCTCCTTGCATTATACATAGCATTATAAGGTACGAATCAAGTGTAAGTGGAGTAATCCAGGAAAAGAAGGGGAACTCTCCTAAGGTAGCTATTGAAAAGGGAGCTTTCTAGTCGCCCTCGACAACGGTTGACCAACTGATAGATAGATAGATAGTGATTGCAAAGTTACTCCCGAATATAAAATTCTTATAATTTCTTTCTGAACTATAATTTTTACAAGTAATGAATATGAAAAAAAGGTAAATTGGGAATTACTTTTCAATCACCCAGTAAATAAATTTGAGTGTAGACAAATGATTAAAATCTTGAAATAAACTTCCAAAAATATTCGACATCACTGTCATTACGAGCGTTTCAATATGACTATCAGTTTCACTGGCCCAGTCGGCTGAAGCTGTAGAATACACCGACTGCATCTATGCAGAGGGGTAAGACTCCATCCTTAATGAGTGTCCTGGATATGACATTAAACAATCTGATGGGAAGGCCTCAGCCATGGAGATTTGAGGAATGCGGGGTATCTCTTCATTGCTATTGCTCTCAGGTCTTCTCGAGCCCGGTGTGATAGCACAAGATAGGGTCCTATCTATGGGTCAAATAGAACTGTTTGACATCTAAACTGTATGCAAACTAATGACTTAATTGAATTGTTAGAAATAGACATGTTTGGCCATTTAACTGTGTGTAAACAAATGACTGTCTAATTAAATTGTTAGTTATCATATTTACTAACCCCTCCGCTCGGGCAGGATATGACACAAGGTCAGTTTTTAAGCGGAGTTTAACAGGTTCGAATTCAGAGTTGTCCTTCTCCTAGACTAGTTGCCTTATCAAGGCTGAAGAACCTAGTCTGTCCAACTATTTACCCATAGCTGGAGGGAGGATAATCGGATTCATACCTTTCCCAAGGGTATTAGTGTTATGTGAAATGCAATCAGTCTCGTCCAGGATTTGAACTCGTATTGCCGTGTCCATTTCCTACGGCGATAACCATTACACCACTGCAATATTTAGAACCATTTAACTTTATACAAACGAATGAATAATGCTGAATAGAATTATTGGTGTTAAATAGCAATACTTGAAACTCTTTAACTGTGTGTACATTTTCTTTAACTGTTTGCCTAAATTGAATTATTGGTATTACATAGCAATACTTGGAACCATTTAACTGTGTGCAAATAAATGAATAGATTTATCAACAAAATTTGTTTACTATTCTTATATACTTAATATATATCTGTATAAAGAGGATTTAACATTGAAAAACTTACAATGTTTGATATTCCATAAAACCCAACCAAACCAAATATCAGTTTAACGATATGAATCGATCTTCTGATGCTTGTGTTGAGAGTCATTATTTTTCGTTAATTTATAAGTACTCTGACTACCACCCTCTACACCATGAAGGAGGAGGTGGTAATAGTCCCAATCAGTGCTTAAAATATGTAACATTTTTTTATGATTTTTGTTTTTGGCTTTTTATAATATACTGTCCCCCATTACATACGGTTCAAAAATGTATCTTAACAAGCAATTTAAGCAGTTAAACATTTCGTTTTCTCAAATAATTTCTCAGGACTGTTATCTTTCCACAAACACGATATATATATATATATATATATATATATATATATATATATATATATATATATATATATATATATATATAACTTAATTACCCGACTTTGAAATAACTTATAGCCGACACAAACACCTATATAAACAAATAAACCAACCGGTCAGTCATTTGAAGAACACTCCTTTCAAATTCCAGGAAAAAAAAAACACATTATACAGGTGTCCTCGCCACGAATCTGCTTGTTTGTTGTTTGTTTGTTTGATAGCAAGACCAATTGACTACACTTGGGTACCAGAAAATAATGTTCATTCATCAAATGGATATGCAACGTCACCAGAACATTTTCTGTTGTTTCTCTGATAGAATATCAACTATTTTTAAAAAATCTTAAATTTTCTTAAAAAATTCCATATAAAACGTTTTTCTCCTGACGATGACCTGAGATCAAAACTAATTGTGAACATAACAAAAAAAGAAATATTCCTATTTGTCTTATTACTTTTGTTCATATAGATAGATAGATAGATAGATAGATTTATTTTAACGTCATGTCAATAGGAATGGAGTTATTTTATGCCTAAATATTAGTTCATTGTGTTCACTGTACGTTTATATTCACATTTTTATGAACTTGTTTTTCAAGAAATTTTTACACACAATTATATGATATTAAGTATTCCTATCTAATACAAATAATTTGCACGTATATCTATTTGACCCATACATGGAACACAAACAGGTACTACCACTCCGTTTCAGAGTGGACTTGGAGGTAATGACAAGGAAGGGGAACTTCCCATTTCCCACAGATCCGGAATAGGAGTCTCACCATTAGGAACAGTTTAGTGTTATATTCAGAGCACCCTTTCTTTGCTGGTTAACCCTCTGCATGGGATACAGTCGGCGTAAGCACCCCTGACAGGGTAGATATTATAATGCGAATGATATTAGTATAACATAATCTCATAGAATAACAAACTAAGAGAAACTGAAACTGAAGTTACACCACGTAATCAATGTAAAGGAAACATACTTGTCTGATGGAGGAGAAACAGAAGGGAAGCCACAGTAAAAACTGCAGCAAACTTTCAGCAACGACATGAGTCGGCGAATATTTCAATTAATAAATAGAATTGTACAACTTCAGTACAAATATATTGTGACTAAAGGAAGAAATGAGAAGTCGGCTTTGAGTATGTTTCCTTGATTAGATTCTGTGTTACGTGCCGCGTCATCAATCCACGAAAAGAAAATAGAAAGAAATCATTAAATACAGAATAAAACAACGGCAACCGAGGTGTGCATGCGTGTTGCCAATTACTAAATCTAGCTTTTCCTGGCACAGTGTCACAAAAATTGGTTCCCAAAAAAAGATCGAACTTACAATCAATCGTTTATAAGAGCAAGAGCAGACGGTTCTGTTAATTCATTTACTTAGTCTGGCTCAAAGGCAGACATACGGAGCACTCAGTAAGAATTGAACTCCCTATCAACTCCAGCTTGTTCTCTGTGAGTGTATATGTTTCATCAGTTTTACTTAGTCCGGTACAACACTAAATCAAGAAGATATTGATGCACCGGTATTCTTAGTATGGAAAACCTACTTGGAAAATCAGCGCCCAAAATATTTACTTTTGCTTGCGATTGAGCACTGTCCAATAGTACTGTTATATTTTGACCTTCGACCCGGCCCAAAAATATTATTCCAAGGTGATACACCGGAAGGAAGTGGCACATTCCAATGGCCAGTAATCGAAAGAGATCGCGTGGGCGGATTAAGGCTAATGATATGGGACAAGGTGAAGGTCCCATTGTGCCACTACAGTGATGCACCGGAAGAGAGTAACCTCTGAACTGCATGACAGTTATTTCCGCTTGATGACGATTAAACATTCGATTTCAAAGATCCAGTGGGTGATCGTGTGGGCGTTGAATTATTATATAATTGAGTTGAGTTGGGTGCCAAGGCAGTTGCCAGCAGACTTCCAGACAGTAGAGACCAGATGTGGTAGGGAAGGCCACACCCGACCGAGGGGGCCCTCGGAAAGCCCCGATGGAGTGGACCCCAACATCAGGAGAACAAGAAAGACACAACGTGACGGTCATAACAGTGGGGTCAAAATATGAAGTTTATGTTCGGTCTCCAGCACCCTCTCACATGCAAACCTTGAACAACCCTTTCGAACCCTTGCAATAAAGTGAGAGGTAAATGTTTTTAAAGAAGTCTACCTGCTTCCTTTCTTCATGCATCTTTCTGTGTGCGCCTGTCTTTGCTATTATTGAGTCGTTATGATACGGCAAATGAGTATATAACAGTACCAAAGAGGAATACAGTTACTTCTGGGACGAGAGGCCAAGCGAGGTGTAATGATTAGTTAACTAGGTTTGCTGGCCATTGTTAGTGAGTTCGATCTTCAATGGATGCCTCATACTTCTATTTGATTGGCTGTTTGGTTTTACGAAATGTCAACTCTTGTTGGATTATTTTGTTCCGACGTCAGTTAACAATCGTTGTCTCCATTAATGCAGTCCAAAAACGTGTCTTCATAAGCATTTTAAACAGACAAACACTTTATTATTTCAGTCTCCCTGGTCTTTTACTTTTACTTTGTGCTAATTGTAAACTAAGTGTCTTGTCGGTGGTGATTTCCGGAAATGTTTTCTAAAATGCCCTTGCACGACAGTTATATCATCTATTTTGCTCAATTCAAGCACAAAAAAACGCATTCCCAATGGCGATAGTTTGGGTCCCTCTGATAATGGAGCAACTGGTGCTGCTGAAAGCCTTCATAATAAACTGTAAGTGTTTCTCTACAAATTAGTGGATCGTGAGAATCCATATGCTAAATTGTTTTTGTTTTTAATGATTTTAACTGTATATTTCTTTCATAGACACTATGTTACATTCTCTCTCTGTGTATTTGTGTCTGTATCTGTAGTATCTGCTCGCCTTCTTGAATAAAGTTTTTTTCCTCTGTCAATTACCTTTTTCCCGCGTTTATGTATTTTTCGTTTCTCTTCATGTCAATCTGTGCCTAGCGCGTTTGTGTATATGTATAAGTCTATTTTCTTAACTTAGTATGACACAAGTCGCATTGGTTAGAGTTTTCAATCGAAATACAACTTTACATTAACAAGTAGTCTACGAGATTAGCATATTAAATACCATTCTAAAGTAGGCGCATTACTATTGAGCTAAATAGTCTATCACAAGGTTGCAATAACGAAGCACCAATGAGTACCAAACTCACTATATTAACAAATTAGTTTACTGGATGAGGTTACTAAACTCTTGCTATCCATTTTTGCTTTGACCTAATTAGTCCTTATGGAATTATTTTGTGCTGTTATTGTTAGAGATTCGGTTTATTCTCTTTTAGTTTTCCCTTTGTAACCATTTCCAAGTCATATTATTTTTATTATTATTTTACTGCTTTGAGAGTTTTTCACACCAGCGTTAGATGATGGTTTCTCACTGGAGTTTGAGAGAAAGCTAGTATCCTCAAGTCTCAGGATTCTGACCGATTTTAATTATACTGTATGATTTCTACTTCTCCTTTGATTTCTAAGTCTTCCACTCCCTTTAGCAATCCTTTGGAGGGATTGTTCCAAGAGTACCAAGCACAATTTGTATCACCGTCAATTCATGTTCCATAGTTTTGTTTTAGTTCTCTAGCAAGGTGTAGATATTTATGTCACTTTCCCCTTTTTTATAATTTTACTCTGAGATCTTCTGGAACTTCAAAACCCACTATTCGGCAGGTTCTCGTTTTCCTTTTTTCTTTTTTTTTTTTTTTTTTTTTTTGGTTGACTATCACTAGGTCTGGTCGTCTGGTTGATATTAGGTGATCCGTTTGTATCTCAAAATCCCAAAGAAGTTTGTACGTCTCATTCTCCAGGACGGGTTCTGGGTTGTGCATATACTACTTGTTCATATGGTCAAATTTCAATTTCTTGCACAATTTCCAGTGGATCACCTTTCCTACCCTGTCGTGTCTAGTCTAATACTCTTTTGCGCTAACTTACTGCATTCACTGATTATATGATTGTTTCGTCTCTATTACCTCATAACCTACATTTGCTATTTTGTTGCATCTTGTCTATTTTTTTAAACATAGTTTATCCTTATGGTGTAGTTTTGTGTTGCTATTTGAAGAGATTCAGTTTATCTCTTTAAGGATTCACTTTCTTAGCCATGTCCATGCTTTCTCGTTTGAGAATTCGCTTGCTTGTCGTTTGAAATGCCCATGCAATAGTTTTTCTTGCCATTTTTGTTTTATAGTAATTGTTATTCTGTTGACCCTTGTCTTGTTTGTGTCGTTTCTGGGAGTGGGGACTGCCCAGGTGTTTATCCCTTTGATGAGATTTCTGCGGTATAGTTTGGTTTGAAGTAGTTTTCTCGTTCTCCTGAGCAGTTCTTTTTTTTTATTTTTTCGTTCTTATCTGCTTGTTTGATGATGTCCGATTTCAGTTTTCCCAAGCATCTGTAAATCGCTTTCCTCAGAACGTTCTAATTTTTTTCTATATGGTAGTTCTGTTCCTTCCGTCGTTTACCGCTTTCCGCTTTTCATTATTAGCAGGCCACATATTATTATTATTAACTAGGAATAGTTTTTTTAATGATATAATTGTGTATAAATTATTAGAATTACATAGGAATACTTGAAATCAAACAGCTGTGTAAATTATTTGTATTAGATAGGAACACTTGAAAACAAATAAGTGTGTGTAAATAAATGATTATTATTATTAAATTGGAAGAGTAACTTGAAACCCTATAAATGTGTACAATTATTTGCATCAAACAGGAAAACTTGAAACCATCTAATTGGGTTCAATAACAAGGTGTTACTTTAAAGTACCGTTCGTGATATAATAGTTAAAGAGTTTTTCAATGAGTTCCATCGTTTTAACCAAGTACCGAACAAAGCAAAGCTTAATAAATAACTACTAAGTTTTGCTTAGTCTGAAAAAAAAGATCCCTCGTAGAACCTGATATTTTTAAGTGGTCACCGATTGAAGTACAGACCAAAATTATCACCAGTTCGTTAAGCAGAAAAGAACTTGTGCATTCAGCATAAACGAGCATGTGTATGTATCTGTGCACGTTCGTTAACTTTTTTTTTTTCATTTCTGCATTTTTATGTGGTGTGGAGGTGGTGGGAGGGTCATGTCTACTCCGATTTTCAAGAAATTGAATTTTATTTACGAATTAGATAGCTGGAACGCAAAAATTCTGAAATATTCCCACCATCACCTGTATCTTAGACTGGATTCCAAATTAATCCTCTCTCTCTCTCTCTCTCTCTCTCTCTCTCTCTCTCTCTCTCTCTCTCTCTCTGTTCCACTTCCATCTCTGGTTCCAGGTGGAGCAGAGAGGTTGGTGAAACGGTAATAATGATTGAAATTCTTAGTCTGTAGGAATGTTTTTGGCAAGAATGAAATGAGGGGGGGGTTGAAGTAATCATTGCAAATGAAGGCAGGACAGATTGAATTAAGGTGTATGTGCCAGATAATAAGATATTTCAAAGAATAACAAAGATGGAGTCGAAGGAAAAAGAAGTAGAGGAAACAGGGGAAAAGGAAATTATGGAAGGGGCAGATAACTCTTAATGATTTTTTTTCTTTTAAGTCGGTTATATTTTTCTTCTGTTTACATAAGAAAACATGAACACAAACAGAAAATAAAATTGGAATCAAATTTCCTGTAAACTAATTTGTTCCTTCGCAAATTCTCGATTTCTTTGCGACGCAGTCCCAACTTCCTATAAAAAAGAATGTTAAAAGTGTCCAAACTGACAATTTTATTTTCTCTGGTGCGTTAAGTAAACACAGCAAAGATTTAGTTTGAGAAACGAAAAAGAAAAAAATTAATTAGGGAGAAGTCGTTATCCAACTGAGGATCTCATTAAATAGTGCATTGAAAACCCCTTTTTCGTATACATTCCAAATTGTTTAAAATAAATGTTTATATTTTTCTATGTTTTTTGAGACTCCTTGAAAGTTTAAAGTAATTACCCAGACAGAATGTTGGATAAAAGAAAATAAGCTATCCAGATAATTATATCGTTTTTTTTTTTTCTTTTTTGTTTTGTTTTCACTTGTTTTTGTTTTTTCTAGGGAAATATAGAATTTTATAAAATATTCAAATGTATGTATATACCCACTCCCTCCAACACGAACAGGATGTGACACGAAATCAAAGTTTTTTAAGAGGAGTAGTGGGTTTGAATTCAGAGTTTTTCTACTGCTAAACTGGTTGCCTGACCAAAGCTAAAGAACCTAGTTAGTTTTTTTTTTTCTTATATATTCATGTCACTTTAGTTAATCCGTGGGTATGCATTCTCAAAATCTCTGTTATTCATTTTATTTTCGTATAGATACATAATAAACTTAGATTAGTTCTGGTTGATTTGAAATTCAGTTTTTGTCCCATTCGAAGTTTTAGTATAACGGCTTAGCGTGACAGTTACCGTCGTTGGAAATGGAATCAGCGACCCGAGTTCAAATACGACGCTGGTTTTTCACTTCACGTAAAGATTCTTCGGAAAGGCATAAATCCATCCTTTCTCCCCAACTATGAGTAAATCGTAGGACAGACTGGGCTGTTTAGCCTTGGTCAAGGAGAAAGAAAACTCCGAATTCAAACCAGCTATACTCCACTTAACCCTGTATTAAATCCAGCCCATGGCTGAAGAATTATAGATATATTGATTGATAGATACAGGCATAAATATATAAGAAAGAAAGAAACGGGGATATATATATATATATATATATATATATATATATATAGGGAATGAGAGAGAGATAGAGGAATACACTATGACATCTAAACATAGAATAATGATAGGAAGGAACAAAGGAACATCAATGATAAATAAATGGGTACAGGCAGTGATATATATATATATATATATATATATATATATATATATATATATATATATATATATATATATATATATATGAAGAACAAACAAACAAACACACGAAAAAAAACTGAATAAATTTGAAAAATTAAAAAATTAAATCATTTCATCTAATGTAGCCCAATGAAGTATTTTTTAGCAATTTGTGAAAAATTACATCTTTTAGATTACCTTCGTTTTCAGGTGTACAAACTTGCAACCTAACTTGAGCACATGCTTAACGTTTCTCAGGTAAATCCTATCTCTCTTCTAATGTTACAGGCGTGTTCATATATACGCACTCCTTCAAATATCCGCACCAAAAGATATCAGAGAAGACACATCTGATGAACGAAGAGACATTTGGGCTTAATTCATTGTCTTAGTGGTAGAGTGTTCGCCAATGGCCCGGGAGACAGGAGTTCAATCTCAGATCGATTCATACCAAAGACTCAAAGAATGGTACTTGATGCCTCCTTGCATTACACACAGAATTATAAAGTATGAATCAAGTGTAAGTGGAGCAATCCAGGAAAAGGAGGGGAACTCTCCTAAGGTAGCTATTGAAAAGGGAGCTTTCGGGTAGCCCTCGACTACGGTCGCCAACTTTTTTATATATACATAAATATATATATAGGTGTGTGTGTGTGTGTGTGTGTGTGTGTGTGTGTGTGTGTGTGTGTGTGTGTGTGTGTGTGTTAGGATAGCGCAGATAGAGGCAACGGTTCTTGATGGCAGTCCGTTTCTCGCCAATGTGATGATCAGACCAATGGCGCTCGGTGATTATCAGTCTCTCGCAAGAAACTGACAATCACCAAGTACCACAAACTCAGTGTCCTAACTTCGATAAATATGCTCTATCACTGATATTTATGACTTTATTTATAGATATAGCAAAATTTTTCATATATATATATATATATATATAGAGAGAGAGAGAGAGAGAGAGAGAGAGAAAGGGAGGGGGGAAGACTGAAACTAAGAGAAAATTAGTTAAGGCACATAGGACTCCCTGCAATGAACGAATTATTTTGTCATTCGCTATCTCCAGTAAAACTGTCCTATTAACCATTGCAGTAAGGTGTGCATGTGTGTGTGTTTGGGTGTATGTGTGTGTGAGTGAATTTCTATGTAAGTGTGTATATGAATGTGTATTCATGTGTGTTTGCGCCTGAGTATGCATGAGAAGCTGAGTGTATGTGTGTGTTAGTGAACTTATATGAAAGTGTGTGTGTGTGAATGGGTGTGCGTGTGAGTGTGCGGGGTTTTGAGTGCGAGTGAATTTGTATGTAAGTATGTGTGTGTGTGTGTGTGTGTGTGTGCGCGTGTGTATTTACGTGTGAGTATGTGTGGAAGGTTGAATGTGTATGTGTTAATGAACTTGTATGTAAGTGTGTATGTGAATGTGTGTGCCTGTGTGTGTGTGTGTATGTGGGTTTGAGTATGAGTGTGAGGGAATTTGTATGTAAGTGTGCGCGTGTGTAGCTGTATGTGTGGTTGTATGTGTGTGTAAGTGAATTTGTATATAAGTATGTGTGTATGAATGTGTGTGCATATGTGTTTGCGTGTAAGTATGTGTGGGAGGTTAAGTGTGCGTGAATGTAAGTGAATTTGAATGTAAGTGGGGGGGTGAGTGTGTGTGTATGTGTGTAAAAGAATTTGTATGTAAGTTTGTGTGTGAATGCTTGTGCGCGCGCGCGTGTGTGCGTGTATGTGTGTGTGTGTGTGTGTGTGTGTGTGTGTGTGTGTGTGTGTGTGTGCTACATTCATTCTTTAATCTTTTAATCTTTTTATAAAGATTTTCTCTTCATCCATCAGTATCCGTTCTTTCTTTTCTTTTTATTCTTTTTATCTGAACACCTGTTCACTTGCACCCATTGACATGCTGTATTTAATTACATGCAATGGGGTGTCTAGTGGATTTTGCCGTTCCGACGGGCCAGAAAGTGAAAATAAAAGTAAGTGAATAGATTGACAAATACTTGGATCTTGCCAGAGAACTAAAAAAAAAGCTGTGGAACCTCAAAGTAACGGTGATACCAATTGTAGTTAGTGCACTCGGAACAGTCCCCGAAGGCTTGCAAAAAAGACTAGAGGAAGTGAAAATCAGAGGAAGAATAGAAGCCATCCAGTCCACAGCATTGTTGAGATCGGCTAGAATACTCATAAGGGTCCTAGAGACCTGGAGAGACTTGATGTCACTCAAACTCCATTGAAATGCCACCAACCTAAGCTGATGTAAAAAAAAAACTCTGAAGGGGCAAAATACAACTACTACTGCTACTTTTAATAATAATAATAATAATAATAATAATAATAATAATAATAAAATATCACCCAAAAAAAGAGGAGAAACATAAATCCATAGAATACATATAATCACTGCCTTCTATCGATCTTAAATAAAAGATCCAGTGAAGATTTGTAAAAAAATCAAAAGTAAAGCAGAATAATAATAATAATAATAATAATAATAATAATAATAATAATAATGGAACTTTGACATACACACGGATCACCTAATCTCGGCCAGAAGACCAGACATTATAATAATCAACAAAAAAAAAGAATTTGCAAAATTGTCAACTTTGCTGTCCCAGCTGACCACAGAATAAAATTGAAAAAATGTGAAAAGATGGATAAGTACCTCGACCTTGCTAGAGAATTTTAAAAAAACTATGGAACATGAAAGTGACAATTGTACCAATTGTGATTGGTGCTTTTGGCACAGTAACTAAAGGATTACTAAAGGAACTGGAGGACTTGGAAGTTGGCGGACGAGTAGAGACCATCCAAACGACAGCATTATTGAAGACAACCAGAATACTGAGAAGAGTCCTGGAGACTTGAGGAGACTTGCTGTCACTCAGACTCCTGTGAAAAACCATCAGCTGACGCTCATGTGAAAAAACCCTAAAAGAGTATATAACAATAATGGAACATGAAGGTAACAATTATACCAATCATGATTGGTGCTTTTAGTACAGTCACCAAAGGAGTATTAAAGTGACTGGGGGACTTGGAGGTAGGAGGATGAGTGGAGACCATCCAAAAACTACAACATTACTAAGAACAGCCAAAATACTGAGAAGAGTCCTGGTGACTTGAAGAGACTTGAGAAGACTTACTGTCACTCAAACTCCAGTGAAAGACCATCAGCTAAAACTGATGTGAAAAACTCTCAAGGAGTAAATCATCATCATCATCATCATATCGCGCTGATAGCACGGATATCCCTGACCCTCTCTCGCCACTCCTCCCTATCTTTCATCGCCCTAGGTAGGTCTTCAGGACAACATCCCGTATCCTCACATAGCTGCTGAATGTATGTTCGTGCTGGTCGTCCTGCTTTTGCACGGCCATGTGTGGGGGTCCATAAGAGTACATCTCTTATGAGTTCGTCCCTGCTTCTCCAGCAGTGTCCTGCATGTCTGGTTCGTCTAACTTGAATATTTTTTGTGATAGGGGGCAGGTGGCCGCACAGTTGGTGTCTTGTGGGGTGTTGCCGCCAGGACTTGTTTAAGATTGCACGTAGTATTCTTGTGTAATTGCCGTCTAGCTTCTTCTCCAGCCGTTTTGTTAGCGTCCATGTAGTGCAGCCATATAGCAGTATCGATGTGACCGCTGCCTGGAAGAAACTGCGTTTCATTTTATCGGTTAGGTCTGATTTCCATATAATCGATAGCCTATTGATAGCTGTCCATGCTTTCGCTAACCTTGTTTTGATGTCCTTTTCGGTTGATTCGACGCTGCTTCCTAGGTAAGTGAATTTGTCTACTAGTTTAAGAGGCGTTCCTTCTCGAGTGGAGATGTCGCCCGTTTGATTATAGCTCATACATTCCGTTTTGTGTGCATTAATATAGAGGCCTATGCTTGCTGCTGCTCGTTCCAAACTATGCAGTAGTGTTTCGGCTTGGTCAGGTGTATTTGCCAGTATCGCTATGTCATCGGCGTAGTCGGCGTCGGTAATTGTTGTTGCGGGGAACCTTCTGCTTCTTTTCTTTGTCAGTTCGAAGCCATTCTCTCTGATTTTGTCAATCGATGTTCTAAGTACGTAGTCTAGACAAATGATAAAGAGGTACGGAGCCAGCGTGTCTCCTTGTAGTACTCCTGCTACAATGTCGAAGTATTCTGTGTCTCCATCTGGTGATCGTACTTTTACTTTAGTGTTTCTATAGAGAATCGTTATTGCCGCTACGGTTTCTTTAGGTATGTCGTCGAATTGTCTGGTGTTCCATACTTCCGGGGGAATTTCGTCCAGCCCTGCAGCTTTCCTATTTTTTAATTTTTCTGAGAACCGAGTCGAGTTCTTCTTGAGTGAACGGTCCTAGTTTAATGTCTAATTGTTTGCTAATTATTCTGGTGATTGGTTCATGTGTTATTTTCGGTGGGTTTCCTAGTAAGTTTTCAAAGGGCTGTTTCCACAGTTTTATTCTTTCTTGTTGGTTTGCTGCTTTCAGTTTTGCTTTGGCTGTGTTCTTTCTTCTACTCACTTCATTTATTGTTTGCCAGGCTATCCTAGATTGTCTATCTTCCACCGAGTCTCTAATCTTATCTATCTGATTTTGAATGTATTCTGTCTGTTCCTTTATATATATGCCTGCTAATTGATATTGTGCCGTTTTTAGTTTTAAGGCATTTGTGTTTGTTGGGTTTTTTCGATAGTTTTTGGAGGCTGTTTTCACTAGTGCACGTTTAATATAGAGTCCTTCCCAAGGAGTAAATAATAATAATAATAATAATAATAATAATAATAATAATAATAATAATAATATCTAACAAGCAAAAGGAATGAATTAGGTTTGGTTTGGTTTGGTTTTATGACATATCAACAATTGTTGGTTATTTAATGCCAAATACTCTTTATACATATATATATATTAAATATATATGATTTGTAAACACATTTGGATGATAACGTTTTTAACGAGCCTAAGCTCATTCTTTTGCACAGTTAAATGATTCCAAGTATTGCTATGTATCGCTAACAATTCATCTAAACATCAGTCATTTGTTTACACAGTTAAATGATCAAACAGTTCTATTTCTAATAATTTAATATAGCGTTTGTTTGTACTCATTTTAAATGTCAAACAGTTCTATTTGACCCATAGATAGGACCCTATCAGGGGCTACAACGCCGGGCCAGAGTAGACCTGAGAGGGATAGCAATGAAGGAGTACTCCGCATTCCCCAAAGCTCCAGCATTATTGGAGCCTCACCATCAGATTGTTTAATGTCATATCTAGGACACTCGTTGGGGAAGACTTACCTCTCTGCAGTGATACAGCCGGTGTATTCTACAGCCCTCAGCGACTGGGCCAGGAATGAATTTGTAATAAAATTTATCTTTTTAAACATATTTCAAGCAAAAAGTAATATTTTTATAGTCCAGTTAATTAAACATTAAATTCATTAATTTTTTTTAGTCAAATTTTACAGGTGCCGAGTTGATTTTAGGAAAAATTTTCCATCAGTTTCATTTTCTTGCTGACAAAATATTCATCATGGCGTAATCGAAAATATTTTGTTGACAAAAATTTGATAATAACAAACATTACCGATGCGATTCTTATTAGATTTTTTTTTCTTCAAGAAATAGAAAAAAAATTAACACACATCCCAATTAAATTTGTGATAACTGACAGGAACCATCGTCTGAAATTTCAACGTATTTCGTCGGTCGAAAGTATATGTCAGATAAATATTTCACTTAATGACATAGTAATACTGAAGGTTATTAAATTATATGTATTTTCCCAACCCCTCCATCATGGGCAGCAGGATGTGATACAAGGTCAATTTTTAAACGGATGGTTTGAATTCAGAATTTTTCCTTCTTCTGGACTGTTTCTCTAACCGAAGCTAAAGAACCAGTCTGCCCTACTTTTTATCTATAGCTGGTGGGGAAACATATGGGTTCATGCCTTTGCAAAAAGCATAAGAGCAAAATGAAATGTAAACAGCCTTGATATTTGAATTATCTTTTCCTCCAAATTACCAGAGTGATCGATGACCGAATTCAGAGGAGCACGGTACCAACACTAATACCTTACGTTGATACTTTGCGTGCTTAACTGGCTATATATATATATATATTCGCCAATAGCCCGGGAGACCTGGAGTTAATCCCAGATCTAGTCATACCAAAGACTCAAAAATTAGTACTTGATACCGCCTTGCTTTACACTCAGCATTATAAGGTACGGATCAAGGGTAAAGTGGAGCAATCCAGGGAAAGGAGTGGCGCCCTCCTCTACACCTTGGTGTAGTAGCTATCGAAAAGGGAGCCTTCGGATCACCATCGACTAAGGTCGCCAACTTTACTTTATATCAAATTCAGCACATGAAACTTTTAGTAACAGAGATAAGAAAGTCAATTAGTCTTTCTAGTTTTTAAACTGCTCTGCTTACTAGCATCTGAGCACTTTAACTTTATTGCGTACATTTGTTGTTTGTATTGCTTTTTTTTTTCTTTTTTTTTTTTTTTTGCTTTTTTGTTTTTTGCTTTTTTTCTTTCTTCTTGGTTTGGTTTCTTTGTTTAATGGCAGATAAACCTTCGTGGGTTATTTAATATCAAAGCTTTCATTGAAGAAGTACAACAGGGATATTATTGTAGCTGGGGGGAGGGAATAAAAGAGTTCATAGCTTTCCCGTGGGTATTAGTCCAAATGTGCAAGTATTAGTGCAACAGCAGTTCGAACTCGCTTACTAGGATGTCACAGTCTATCACGTTAGCCACAACGCCACGGGGATCCCTCTGCTACTTATATATATATATATATATTTCATATAATGGCAATTAAAATATTGGAGACTATTCATATTTTGTCCAGCAGGCTGTCTCTCTGTAAACAAAGACAATGTCTGCTAAGACTTAATATTATTTCGATATAGTCTTCAATATCTTTTCTTCACCCAACATATTTCTTTCTTTTTTTTAATCATAAATTTTCCTCGATTTAGCTCAGTTGAACGAGGAACGAAACCGGTTAGGTAACCTTCCATCTTTTAAGTTTTTATTTTCATCATGAATAAAACCTTTGGTCTTTTTATTTCCATTATAAAATTTCGAACCGTAAAAAAATCTCTCCATACATACATACATAGTAGCGTGCATAAAGATCAGAACGATGTTAAGAAAAAGTCGAAATATGAATTAACTTTTTATTTTAAAGCTTCATAGAACATTTTATCAAGGAAAAATAAAGATATAAAGGTAAATTATATAACTCCAAAATATATCGCTCAATAAACGTATTTTGATAAAGTTATAACAATGATTATATAACATTTGAAAAAAACAGAGGATCAAAAATATCAGAATGATTAACAAAATCATACTATTATAATGGATATATCATATCTAAATGAAAATAGCGTTCATAATTCATTAGTTATTGATGTGTAGACCTTTACTTTCAATAACAGCTTAATATCTTTTTGCTACACGAGCGAATTAATGTCTTCCATTCATCAACGGATATTATCTCCCATTCTCCTTTCAAATTAGTCCATTGTTCTTCGACGTTTCTTGGATTATTTTCTTTTGCTCTTTCATTTTGTAACTTCCAAACATTCTCAATAGGATTCATGTCTGGGTTTTGAGCAGGCTTCTCCATAAGAGTAACCTGCTCCTAAGAAAGAAATGTCTTAACAGTCTTCGCTGTATCACACGGAGCGTTATCTCGCATAAATAGAGCTGGTTGATTAATTGCAATTCTCAAATTAAGTACATGTTTTTTCAATATCTCTTTGAATACAGTTGCATTGATTTTACCGTGTAGCCTGACAAGAGGCCCTGTACCAGTACAGAAATCATACCAAATACCATCACACTTCCTCCTCCAACTTTAACGCTGCTTTAGTGCACTGAGGCAAATATCGTTCCTTAGGACTGCGTCGAATGAACCTTCTCCCGTCACAACCGAACAGGTTAAACTTTGACTCGTCGCTGAAAGGAACACGATCCCACTATTCTTCAGTCCATACGACGTGTTCAGAGGCAAATTCCAATCGGCGCATTTTCTTCTTTTTAGAAATGTAAGGCTTCATAGAAGCTACTCAACTGTTCAAATTTATTTCATTAAGTCTTCGAGGAAATAGCATGTCTTGATATTTTAATGCCAAGGTTAGCATTAGCTCTTTTAGAGATAGCGGTTGCTGTCGCAAATCGATCATTTTTTGATTCATTACCAATCCATCGGTCTTCCCTTGCAGTAGTTTTCCTAGGCCTTCCAGATGGTTTCTTGGCTTCACATGACCCAGTTTCCTCAAGTTTTCTTAAAATACTATAGATAACACTTTTGGATTTTTTCCACAGTCTTTGAAATATCCCCAATTGAGAGTTTATTTGCATTATGTAACTTGACTATCAGTTTTCTAAATTCCAATTATGTCACAGATTTTTTTGCCATGTTTACAATGCAAGACCCGGTGAAGAGCCGATGTAATTTAGTAAAATACCCCATTCTATATTCTTACCCTAATTTTTTTTTTTAAATACTCAAAATAATTATTACATTTTACGGATTTATTTAATTGTTCTGATGTTTATGATCATATATTTTTTCGAATGTTATATAATTATTCTTATAACTTTATCAAAATAAGTTTATTGAGCTTTATATTTTGGAATTATATAATTTACTTTTACATCCTTATTTTTCCATAAAAAAAATTTCTATGAAGCTTTAAAATAAAAAGTTATTTCCCAGACTTTTTCGTAACATCGTTCTGATTTTTATGCTCGGTATTATATATACATATATATATATATATATATATATATATATATATATATATATATGAAAATGCACAAATATGAAAAAACACGAGGTCTCCTTATAGTTGAATTATTTGCCAACGTTAAACATTTCTGTTTTTTAAAATTAAACCTTTATCCGTGTGTTTTAAAATGTAATGTTCTATCTCCAGAATTTCATTCAAATCATATTTTATACTTGTTAAATGAAACAAAAGATGAGAAAGTTTTAAAGAGTCTATTTCCGTTAGTGGCTTTTCAAAATTATGATATAATTAGTGTTCGAAATTTATTTTAAAAACTTAACGTATTTCCTTTAAAATAAAGTCAATCAAATCTATCTATCTATCTATCTATGTTTACATATATCTAATTCTGTTCATATTTACCTATTTCAAACATTCCATCAGCCCAGTCGGCTGGGGCTGTTGAATACACCAACTGCGTCTCTGCAGTGGGATAAGACCCCCTCACTATAAATATCTCAGATATGACATTAAACAATCTGATGGCGAGGCTCCAACCTTGGATATTTGAATAATGTGGAGTACCTTTTCTTTACCATTAGTCTCAGGTCCACTCTGGCTCAGAGAGGAAGTACCTGATGAGGTCCAATCTATAGCTTAAATAGAACTGTTTAACATTTAAACTGAGAGCAAACAAATGACTTCTGCCAAATTAAATTGTTAGAGATAGAACTGTTTGATCATTTAACTGTGTGTAAACAGACGGCTGATGTTTGATTGAATTGTTTGCGATACATAGAAATACTTAGAATCCTTTAACTGAGAGCAAACGAATGAGTAATGTTTAATAGAATAATTAAGTGAAATAGCAATACTTTAAACTCTAACTGAGCTAAAATTGAATTATTGGTATTTCATAGTAATACTTGAAACAATTAATTATGTACGAATGAATGAATCGTGTTAAAATAGAATTAGTGTTAAATAGCAAAACTTGTAACAAATTCATTGTCTGCAAACAAAATTTCAATTGAATTGAATTATTAGTGTTCAATAGCAACGATTGAAACCATTTAACTGTGTAGAAAAAATAGTAATACTAGTGTGAAAACAAATTAGTTGTTACTCATTTTAAAAATGATATCACCAGCAAACTATTCCCCAACAAATTATATGTATATCCATTTAAATGTGTGTAAACAAATGTGTTAAACTGTTGCTGTTACATAGCAATACTTGAAACTGCGTACAAAAAATGAGCTGAAGCTCGTTTAAAAATGTTACCAACAAAATGTATTTAGAAATGTTATATTTCATATATATGTATAAAGAGAATTTAGTACCGTCCATTGGCCTAGCGGTTAGAGTGTTCGCCAATGGCTCGGCAGACCGGGGTTCAATCCCAGGTCGAGTCATACCAAAGACTCAAAAAAATGGTACTTGATTCTGGCTTGCTTAATACTCAGCATTATAGGGTATGGGTGAAGGGTAAAGTGGAACAATCCAGGGAAAGGAGTAGCGCCCTTTCCTACAATTCGGTGAAGTAGCTATTAAAAAGGGAGTCTTCGGGTCACCCACGACTATGGTCGACTATAAAGAGGATTTGGCAGTTAACAATCTACAGTAGTTAATATGCCATAAAACCCAAACCAAACATTCCATAACAAATATATATATATATATATATATATATATAAGTGTTGCGTCTGTGGATGACTATATATATATCGTAATCAATTTGCTATCTCAACCCCCGCCTTTTTTTAAAGATTTGTGTGTTCAAAAGCTTCATATAAAAATACATATATACTCTGCATATACTCTAAACGTTATACAGTAAAACAAATGTTGTAACATCATGAATTTAAAATAGAATAAATGCATTACAATACATACATATATATATATATATATATATATATATATATATATATATATATATATATATATATATATAATATTATTCATTCTAAACCTGAGACCTGTGTGCCAGACAAAGTGATAATATCAAGAAGAAAATATCAAGAAAACCCCTCTCTCTCTCTCTCTCTCTCTCTCTCTTCATTGTATTAACAGGAACCTAAACACTTTATCACGAACCTAAGACACCATTTTCGCCATTGCCGGAGAAACACTTACACCTTCGTGAATTTCATTTTCTCTTTGTTTTATCACACCGTTACTAGACTCGTTTTTCACCTGGTTTCTTGTTCCTTTGGCCAATTGACATGGTTTCCAACTGATCCACCATTTGCAACTTTTATGAGAGTCTTAGCACTTCTCTATCCTTTTTAGGCTTTTTATCACTAAGTTCTTTTAGCACCTAAAGTTTTGGGAGGCAGTTCTCACACAAGAACACGGTACTATTAACTAATAATATAAACACAACACGTGTAGCGAAAAGGTTAGGAACACTTTTGTGTAAAAAAGTCAGGAGGAAATGATAGAAAGAAAGGTTAGAGTTTTCTCCTTGATATTAGCTGATGCGGTTTCGTGTGGAACAGAAAAAAATTTTAATTTTTAAGCTTTTCTAAATTAAAAAATGTTTAAGGCTCGTGCCCAATATATATATATATATATTAAAGAGGTTTATTGTTCTTACTAGCTCACTTGGTCAGTTAATGGAGGACCAAATGTTGCAGTATTATTAAGTAGTGCTCAATATCAATTAAATACATACACACTCACGCACTCATATATATATATATATATATATATATATATATATATATTACATGGCAGAGTCTGTAACCCTGGGTTTCGTGCTATTCGCATACGTCATACAGAGTGAAGGTTTTTAAAAAAAGACCGACTAATATGGTTATTTTATGTTGGAAAAGTTCGGGGGCGGTATTTGTGTGCGTGTGTGCCTAAGTTTGCATGCTTTTGAATGTTAGTGTGTTTGTGTTTGTATATATATATATATATATATATAAATATATATATTGTTTACAAAACTTTTCTCCTGACGATGACTTAAGGTCGAAACTAGTTGAGAAAATAAGAAAATAAAGAACATAAAAGAAATGTTCCTATATGTCTCATCTCACACACACACACACACACACACATATATATATATTTATATATTAAATCTTTTCTCAGTTTCTCATCCCCGTTTGTTGTCATTACTCCCAGTTCCACTCTGACACAGAGTAGGTTAGGAGCAGTACCTGTTAGGGCTCCAACTTTGGGTGAAAATGATGTTTATAAATTGATTGTATAAGATAAGAATTGTTAATATAATGCAAGTCTGCAAACAAATGATTCGACAATTTAAAAAAAGGCAATTTTTAAAGATAGAATGGAACATAGAAAATGCGGTTATAATTGAAATTACACCCTTAGAAATTAATCAGCAATGAATAACCCCAAGGGGGTTGATATGTTATTAAAAAATTAACCAAATATTATCGTCATAGGTACTCATGATTATCATCGGGCGGACATTATTATAGATGATTGTGAAGTCACCTTTTTTTGCGGCAGTGAAAGCAAAAGCCAGTAGCTGTTACAGTGCCAATGACCGTTGTAGAAGAAAGGCGAATTTCATTTAGAAGATCAAAACGTCATCGTTTGTATCTATTTATTCATTCATTTTTTAGTTTTTTTAGTTTTTTTAGTTTCTCAAACCAATAAAAATGAAATAAATTATAATACTTCAGTAAATAAAAAATAAAAATTTATCAGCTAAGAAAGATCTGCGGTTTCATATTCTTTTGAAAAGCAACAGGATAAACTCAAAGAAGAATGGTAAAATAAGCGAATAGATATTTTATTGATTTTAACGGCATGTCAAGCCGTCTAGGGGTATTTTATGCCTAGAGATTATAGAATCGGGCTCATTGTACGTTTATATTTACATTTTTTTTTTGTTTTGTTATTTCATAAGAGTTTTTTTTTTCACAAATTTATATGATATTAGCCTAATGAGTTGAGTGTTCGTCAATGGTCCGAGAGACTGGGATTCAATCCCTGATCGAGTCATACCAAAGACTAAAAAAATATGGTACTTGATGCCGCCTTGCTTAACACTCAGTATTATAAGGTAAAGATCAAGGGTAAAGTGGAGCAATCCAGGGAATGGAGTAGTGTCCTTCCCTATATCTCGGTGTAGTAGCTATTGAAAAGGGAGCCTTCGAGTCACCCTAGACTAAGGTCGCCAAATTTACATTTTTTATATGATATCAAGTATTACTATCGAAAGCAAATAATTTGCACGTAATTGTATAGTTTCACTTATTCCTATGTAAAAACTAACCGTTATATGTTTTCAAGTAATTATTTCCATGTAATAATAGTCATTTGTTTGCACACAGTTATTTGGCTTCAAGTAACTAATAAAAATAATTCTATCAAACAATTATAGTTTCAAGTAACTAAAATTAATACAAAATAATTTAGTTTTATTGTTTCAAGTATTCCTATCAAAGACAGATACTTTTCAAACAGATTTATTTGACCTATAGATGGGAACCTTATTTGGGAATCATGGTAAATAAGGTGTTTTCCAAAATCACCGGAAGTAAAGAACTGAAGCCTCACCATCAGATGAGATTTAGTATCATACCCAGGACACCTTTTTTTGCGTATGGGAGTTTACTCCTTTGCAGAGGATGCATTCAGCATGTTCTAACACCCGCCAATAGGGTTGAATAAGCAGATAGATAGATAGATACATAGCATTTGCTAAAATGATTATAAACCTGACTGTTCTTTTCTCATTTGACAGCTGTAAAAGGGGAGGTTTAATTTTTTTTATTATTATTATTCATTTCCTTGACGAGTCTCTCTCCTGTCTGCTTTTACGACCAATTCTTATGTTTAAAGGATATTTCCTTCGCTGTCAACAGTGATTATATCCAGTCTTCAGGGATAGGATTATTTGTCTTCATTTTCAAATCCCAGAGGAGCTTGCTTTTCTTGAACACTTTCTACTTCGTGCTCAAATCCTCTTTAAAAGGAAATTATGAAGCGCTATTCGAATCGTCAGCTCAGTGACTAAGATCTGCACAGATATGCGAGAAAAGATTAAGTTCGACAAGTTTTGCTCAGTTACTTATCTTTTTGATATTTACTCAGGCTAGCATAGTCTGGCAAATGCTATAAAGAGCCAGGTATATTGCGTGAATCGAACTCAATACTCGATGTCTTAAGATAGTTTGATAATCACTGCTCTACGACAACCGCTTTTTATTGTAAATTGAAAAGAAAATATACAAACGCGTTTTAGTTGTTTGTTTTTTTTATAATTATTATTTAATGAAGATATTAACAAAATTAACAATGTTATACTCTTTCGCATATAAAAACGATTACAATGGAAGCGTAAATAAAAATGTTTACAAGAAAATTCTTTAAAGGCAATCTTTACTGGCCATCAATCTCTGGGTGATGTTATATTACATAAACACACACACACACACACACACATATATACATATATATATATATATGAGAAATAAGCATAAGAAAAGTTACATAATAAATTACCCGATGTTGCGCACGCGCATGTGTGTGTGTGTGTGTGTGTATGCGAATGTATAGACAGAGTTTATCTAGTGGAGGTGCCCGTGGTGTAATGGCTATCGTCGTAGGAAATGAACACGGCGACACGAGTTCAAAACCTGAACGAGACTGATTGCATTTCACATAGCACTAATACACTTGGGAAAGGTATGAATCCAATTATTCTCCCTCCAGCTATGGGTAAATAGTAGGGCAGACTGGGTTCTTTAGCCTTGGTGAGGCAACTAGTCTAGGAGAAGGACAACTCTGAATTCAAACCTGTTAAACTCCGCTTAAAAATTGACCTTGTGTCATATCCTGCCCGAGCGGAGGGGTTGGGTGAATATGTATAGACAGGGTTTACCATTTAATAACCGACAAGGATTGATATACCACAAAATACAACCAATCAACCAGCCAAATGAAATTATGATTCTTAGCAATACTTGAAACTATTTAACAGTGTGCAAACAAATAAGCTCTAACTCATTTAAAAACGATGCTATGTACAAACTATGAACTTATAAATCATATAATGTATAAATATGTATAACCAGGATTTGGCATTAAATAACAATCAAGGTTTGATAAGCCATTAAACCAAATAAACAAACCTAAGCATCTTCTTCAATACAACAATTTGATAATAATCGGTATATATGCATCAATGATTATTATATTTTGAACTATTCAATTGGCAACCATCTTAATTGTTTCACACTACACTCGGGTTAAGTCCTTACGATAGTTTTAATTAATCTTTACCGACTACAAAGCATTGAACTCTCAGAGAGGATCGAACTCATACAGCAGTAATAAAAGGTGAGGTTCAATATAATTAACTACAATCGTAGTTTTAATTTTTCAGAATATTTACACTTTTAAATTTGTTGGTTTCCCAAGTCAGTCGATGATAAAAAAAAAAATATTCTGCTAAATTTATTTGATTTCAAATCTTTTGTCAATTATTATATCTTCGGTTAGATAACGGTTACCCTCGAAGGAAATGAACACGGCGACTCGAATTCAAATCCTGGATGAGTCTATTTGCATTTCACATGGCTCTAATACCCTAAGGAAAGTTATTCTCCTTCCAGCTATAGGTAAATAGTAGGGTAGACTTGGTTTTTAACCTTGGTATAACAATCAATCTAGAAAGAAAACTATGAATTCCAACTAGTTGTACTCCGCTTAAAAATTGACCTTGTATCACACCCTACGCGGAGTTGGGGAGTTGGGTAAATACGTATACTTTTAAGTATTTCTAATGGATCTAAATTCCCCGAAGAATTTTTTCTTTTCTTTTCTTTTTTTTTCTCTTTTTTTTTTTTTTTTTGGTGGAGACATAAATAGTTGTTTTATTGGTAGTAACATTTGATGCTGTTGATAAAAAATCTTGTAAAATAATGCCACTTTCATATCTTTCATATCTGTACATTTCATTTGTTTTAGGATGGATACGCAGCGAATTTCAGGAACAAGAAATATTTTACATATTCAATCTTTAAAGAATCTCTCAATTGGCTTGTCTTCCGTTTCCTTGTAGATTCTTCGGTACATCTTTAGGAACTGACTCCGCCATAATGTCCGCCGCACAGACCGTAATAGATACATAAAAATGCTTTGTTGTTCGTGTACCGGTATTTAGCCACAGGCCACTCTTATTAAATGAAGCCTCTGTTATGTCACTCAAGATACTGTTACTATTAGGAATATTGACATAGATAGTAGTATATTTAATCATTCGCATAATGGTTCACTGTGGAGATTTCCTGAGGATCACATGACACCATATCTCCTTAGTATTTCAACACGATTTTCAATATTTTTGTTGTCTTCAATAAAACTCGCTACATAATTATTAGATTTAACTTTATCAACATTATATATATGTAAAGCCCTTCTAACGAACTGAGCACTTTGGTCTCTGTTAGGGTAAATGTAAACTAAAAGAAAATTAATACATATACGTTAAAATTCCCTCGCTTATGTTGAGATTGCTGATGGCTGTGAGGTTATGTTATTAGGCTGACGTTTAGGTTTGCCGGGATTCAATTCAAGCTTTTAAGCATCTCGAGCGTCTTGCCACACTGATGAGTTGATCGGTCTATTTGACTAATGGTTAGAGTGTTCGCCAAAGGTCCGGCAGACTGGGGTTCAACCCCAGGTCGAGTCATACCAAACATTCAAAAAATGATACTTGATGCCGCCTTGCTTAACACTCAGCATTATAAGGTATGGATCAAGGGTAAAGTGGAACGATCCAGGAAATGGAGTAGCGCCCGACACTTCGATGTAGTAACTATTGGAAAGGGAGCCTTCGGGTTACCTTCGACTGCGGTCGCCGACTTTACTTACTTATATATATATATATATATATATATGAAGGAAACATGCTTAGCATAACGGTTGTTATCATATAAAATGGAACTAGCGCCTCGGTTTCAAATCCTGGATGAGGTTCTGTGATAATGCTCCTTCGAAAGGCATGAATACATCTGTTCTCCACCCAATTATGAGTGAATAGTAGGATAGACTGGTTTCTTAAACCATGGTCAGGCAACTAGTCTAAGAGAAGGAAATCCGCTTTACTTCGCTCAGAAAAACTCACCATGAGGGTGTATATATATATATATATATATATATATCAGAAGAATATACTAAAAAATTAATTTAGATTCGAATCTGGAGTTATTATTTTACTTCTTACGAGTTTTTCACACCGGTTTTAACTGATTCTTTTTTTCACTGATATATGAGTGACTGCGAGTCTCTTCAAGTCTCCAGGACTCTTCTCAGTATTCTAACTGGTCTCTGCGCTGTGGTCTGAATTTTCAATTCTTCCCCTGATCTTCAGCTAGCCCAGTCTCTTTTCTAAGACTCTTCCATGGATACCTACTATTATTGGTAGTATTGTCACCTTTATGTTCAAAAGCTTTTTCAGCTCTCTGGCTTTCTTTTATTTTCACTCAATAGTCAACTGGACTCCAAAATCTACTAGTTAACACGTTCTGGGGTGGGTTGGGGGTGGTAATTGATTCGAGGTTTTGCCGGAACAAAGTGGTCTATTTACACCTCAATGTCCAAAAATGTATTATTGGTCTCATTTTTTAGAACGGATTCTGCTTTGTGCATTTAATATTTGTCAACATCGTCAAATTTTAATCGCTTGAACAATTCCAAGTGGATCACCTTTCCCATCCAGTCGTGTCTCCTTTTGTATTCCTTTTGTGCCAGTTTGTTGCATTCGCTTATGATGTGATTAACCGTTTCATCGCTGTCACCAAATAAACTCCATTTGCTATCCTGTTGTGCATTATATATATATATATATATATATATATTTCATCATCATCATCATGTCTTGCCGCTAGCACGGATCTCCCTGATACTACCTCGCCACTCGTCTCTATCGTCCATCGCTTTCAACAAGTCCTCCAGGCTACTGCCTATGTCTGCACAGAGCTGCTGTAAAGATTCCGTTTATCTCTGCAAGTTTTCTTTTCTCCACTATTCCCAAATCATCTTATACACAATTTACTTACTTTGTCACTTGAAATTTCCGTATACAGTTATTTGTTTTATTTTTTGTTGTTTTTTTGTTTTTGTTTTTTTCGCTCATTTTTACTTTCTAGATTTTTTTTTTTTTTGTCTGTTTGTTTTTTTTTTTGTCCTTTGTTTCTTTTGATGTTGTTGTTACTGGCTGCAAGAGTCAGCCTTTCTTTACAATCTTTTATATTTCTCGAAACCTTATTATTATTATTATTATTCGAGGTTTCTGGTGATCAACGCAGAGGGAAAAATGTCAATCAGTGATCCTCATCGAATTCAACATTGATGTGAATTTAACTGTTTCAATTCTTTTTTAAACATTTAATTCTTATAATCGATTTTAGAGACTGTCCCTAGTATTCTCTTGTTTAGGGATACAACTGTCACCTTCAATCTCCTTCTACGTACCAACCTCCCTAAACTGTTCATAAAGACTTCATATTGATATCTGTTGAAGTTAGAGCACTCATTTTAAACATTCTCTCTCTCTCTCTCTCTATATATATATATATATATATATATAGGGGGCACGTTTGCGTATGTCTGATCATCAAGGTGTCTGCTGGGCATAAGCGATCAAGAATAACGTGACGAAATTACTTCTCAATATTCAAATTGATATCCTAAATCTAGTAAATTCTTTTACGAAACGATCGCAAAGCATTATCTGGCAACATACTGGGATGAAACGGAAAAAAATATTTTGGTAACTCTCAGTAGCGTTCGCATCACTCGTGCTTGAGGGCAATCTTATAAGTGTCTCGTGTTAATCTTGTAGTGTGAAACAACCTTGTGTCACACGTTTTATGGTGGCAGGGACTGACAGAAATCAAAAGAAAAAAGAAAGGAAAAAAGAATTATGGCGACTCCTCTGGTTTTGCGCGTCACTACGCATGCCCTCAGACACAAGACTAACAAGAGTTGCAGAGGTTTTGGCGGTTTTCTCATAATAGGTAACATGCTATTGGTTGCAACACTGTAGAAGTAGAAAACAATATCAGAGACGGATATTTGATTGATAGATTTATTGATTGATTTCAATGGTATGTCATCCCGTCTGGGGTTATTTTATCAGGGAATCACGTACATTGCACGTTCATGTTTACGTTTTTTGTGTAGTTGTTTCTCAATCATATTTACCGCTCGGGCAGGATATGACACAAGGTCAATTTTTAAGCGGAGTTAACAGGTTTGAATTCAGAGTTTTCCATCTCCAAGACTAGTTGCCTTACCAAGGCAGAAGAACCTAGTCTGCCCTACTATTTACCCATAGCTGGAGGGAGAATAATTGGATTTATACCTTTCCCAAGGGTATTAGTGCTATGTGAAATGCAATCAGTCTCGTCCAGGATTTGAACTCGTGTCGCTGTGTTCATTTCCCACGACGATAACCATTACACCACGGGCACCAGTTGTTTCTTAATAGTCTTTTTTGTGCACAGTTATAAGATATCAAGTATTTCTATAAATTACAAATAATTTGCACACTGCTGTATGGCTCTAAGCACTCCTATCTAATAGGGAAAGTTACCGTGGCGTATTGGCTATCATGCTGGATAGCGACATCGTACTATTATGTTCACTTTTAAGACTAATACTCTTGCAAAGGTATAAGCCCACTTATCTTTGCAGCTATAGATTAAATAGTACCACTAGAGTTCTTCTAGAGGGGTGGCTTTGGCATTAAATAACCTACGAAGGTTGACATGCTATTAAAATCAAACAAACCAAACTTATCTAATATTAATATTTTATACACAATTATATGGTTTCAAATAACCACTTCTATTTTAAAATATTCACTTGTGTGCACACAGTTATATGGTTTCAAGTAACTAATGATAATAATCCTTAGTAAACAATTATAGCTTCAAGTAACTATTCATTATACAAATGATTTATACAAATGATATGGCATCAAGTATTCCCATCTAATAATTATTTTCAAATATATCTATTTAACCCATGGATTGGATCCTATCAGGTATTACCACTCCGGGTTAGAGTGGACCTAGAAGTAATGTTAATGAAGATGTACTCCAGACTCCCCGAACTGGAGCCTCACCATCAGATGTAGTTTAGTGTCATTCATACCCAGGACACTCATTTTGCCAAAGGTAATATTATATAAATAACCTGTGTTTTTATTCCTATCTATATTTATAAGGGTCTTTGTGAGTGTGTAGACTTCTATTAATGTGTCAAAAACTTAATTCAGTTTTCAAAGAAAAGTTCATATTCTCTAAAATTGAATGGTCGTTCATTAAAAAAAATACAAAAAATAGATTAATTAATAAATAAGATAAAATAGAATGAAAAAATAAGTCCCAAATTGCTCCAAGATTTTCAACTTCTTATCTATCAATCTAGAGATAGATAGATAGATAGTTGAAAATCTTGGAGCAATTTGGGTTCTGTTTTTTATTTCATTTGATATATATATATATATATATATATATATATATATATATATATATATATATCTGTTGTTTCTTTTGGGTTTGATCCAACATCTGGCATTCGCAAGGTGTTTATCTTAGAGACCAGCGTCTCCCAGGCGAAGACGTTAGTTTACTGGCCACTCTGTCGTTTTTGGTTATTTGTTTCTCTCACCATTGATAGTTACGTTGCTTTTTTGGTTTGACTTCTAAGGAATCGCCGCATAATATTCTTCGAAAATAAAACTCAGGTAAATTTACATTGAAAACGAAAGCCTAAAATCATATCTAAAATAGGATTGAAAGTCGAAGATAAATATAAACTTTTACAGGTTCATCAACATGCTGATTTTTCTTCCTTTAGACAATCACAAATAAACACTTCCACACACACACACAAGATAGATAGATAGGTAGGTAGAGTAGCAGTGGTACCCGGTGTTCCTCAGAGAAAATTAAATTTTATTTGACAACACAGTCAATAGACATTATTACCCATGAATAAGTTTACGCTTAACAATTTTTCTGAATAAAAAAATTAATCTTCTACATCAAAGATACCAGAATATTATTATAGCGAAGATTATTATCGCGAATATTATTAGACATTATTACCGGACATTGGCATGATGGTT
The DNA here is from genome assembly GCA_963585895.1 of Sepioteuthis lessoniana. NCBI lineage: Eukaryota > Metazoa > Mollusca > Cephalopoda > Myopsida > Loliginidae > Sepioteuthis > Sepioteuthis lessoniana. The sequence continues at coordinate 86,369 of CAUZXS010004499.1, forward strand.
AGAGTGTTCGCCTATGGCCCGGGAGACCTGGGTTCAATCCCAGGTCGAGTCATACCAAAGACTTTAAAAATGGTACTTGATGTCTCCTTGCTTAACACTCAGCATTATAAGGTAGGGATCAAGGGTAAAGTGGAGAAATCCAGGGAAAAGAGTAGCACCCTCCCCTACACCTTGGTGTAGTAGCTGTCGAAAAGGGAGCCTTCGGGTCATCCTCGACAATAGTCGCCAACTTTACTTACATCATTAAAACTTTGAACGAAAAAATTAGAATATGTATGCATTTACCCAACCCATTCGTCAGCGGCTGGATGAGACACAAGATCGATTTTTAAGCGGAGTAATGCTGGTTTGAAATCTTTTCCTTCTCCCAGACTGGTTGCCTAACCAAGAGTAAAAAATACAGTCAACCCAATAATTTATCAATACATGGGGAGTGAACAGATGGATTCATTTCCAAAGTGTATGAGAGCAAAGTGAAACACAAAAAGCCTCGTCCAGGATTTGAACCTAGGTCACCGATTCCATTTCCTTCCACGATAACCGTTACACCAAACGAGCCTCCAAAATATGAATATGTAACAATCCAAAAATAAGTACACTCTTTATATATATTCATACAATTTCATTTTTGGTGACAAAGTTTCAGTGCATTAGAGTTTGGGGATAAATAATTCCTAATAATATCTGTTAGAAGTACTTATTTTAGCATTGCTACATATTCCTATTTTTGGTTGCTGAGTTTCAGTGAAGTAGAGTTTGGTAATAAATAATACCTTATAATATCTGTAAGATGCACTGATTTTAGGACTGCTACATATTAATATGTTTGGTTGCATAGTTTCAGTGTTGTAGAGTTTGGTAAGAAATAATACCTAATAATATCCTGGAAATTAACTCTTTTCTAAATTGGTTTGTTTGTTTGTTTGTTTGTTAGTGTGTGTGTGTGTGTGTGTGTGTGTGTGTGTGTGTGTGTGTGTGTGTGTGTGTGTGTGTGTGTGTGCAATTTAATGAAAAAATGGCATTTATAAAAATTAATTTTACTATAATGAATCAAAGCGCCATTCATAATGAATGAAGAAAATTTCTTATAAATTATGTTTCCAATGTTTAAAACCGGGTTAGATTTTGTTTTTCATCTTTGCTGACCTCAGCTGTCAACTTTACCGAGTCAATGTCCCAATTTAAGACCATGTGAGTCTTAATGCCAAATAATAGCGTCACTAGTTCTTGTTGAAGCATTCAAGTGTCAAGGGCAAACACAACGACAGGAAGTTCATTTATTAGGACCGAAATAATCCGAGAAAGAAGATTATTGATTGATAAAAAATAGAAGCACAAAAAATATATCGGATGAGAACCGTACGTGCTTCTCATATTTTATCTTCTGTCCCTTAAGCCGCCAACGCAGTTGATTGTTTCTGAAAAGTATCCATATTTTTTTCGACAAACCTCGTTGCCCTACTTATAATTTTTTCCGATTGTTTGTTTCGTCAGCTCCTATGGAGTCTCAAACGACCAAAGGTTGCCATGGAGTTGTTAAGGATTTTTATCTAAAGATTATATATATATATATATATATATATATATATATATAAATATATATATGTCTATATATATAAAATTTAATATATATATATATATAATTTCAAACATATATATATATATATATATATTCTAAATTATACATATATGTATATATATTTTAAATTGTATGTATATTATATATATATATATATGTATATTTATATATTGTATATATATATATATATATATATATATATATATATATATATATGTTCAATCCCAGGTCGAGTCATACCAAAGATTCAAAAAATTCTTCGTTGCTTGTAAGGTACGCATCAAGGGTAAGTGGAGCATCCAAGGAAAGGAGTAGCGCCTTCCCTACATCTCGCTGTTGTAGCTATTGAAAAGGGAGCCTTCAGGTCACCCTCGACTAGGATCGCCAACTTATATATATATATATACACACACACACACACACACATATATATATATATATACACGAGGATCATTAAATAAGTTTCCAAACTTTTTTCGTATGGGCACTTTTATTGATAGTACACACATAAAACTCTAGTCCCCTTCGAAGTAATCTCCTCCGGATGCAATGCACTTGTTGTACCGTTCCAACAACGTCTGGAAAGTCCCATGGAAGTCCTCTCGTGTGAGCGTGTCAATGATCTTCGTCACAGCCTCTTTCATCTCCTCAATTGTCTCATAACGACAGCCTCTGAGCTTAGGGAATAAGCAAAAGTCACGGGGAACAAGGTCTGGACTATAGGAAGGTTGAGAAACTGTGTTGATGCCCATCTTGCTCAAATAGTCTGTGACAAGGATGGAGTTGTTGACTGGTGCATTGTTCAGGTGGAAATGCCACTGACCCGATTTGAAAAGTGCTGGCCTCTTCCGACGGAATCTCTTCCTGAACTCCCTTAAAACTGCAATATAGTAACCCTAGCCCAAACCCTTTGACCAATCAACTCTGGTGTATTGACTTCCTTACTCCTCTCACACTTCTCATCATCCCTCACAGACTCCCTGCCTTCCTTGAATCTCTTATGCTACTCAAAACTGATGCTTGATTCATGCAAGATGCTCCAAAAGCAGTCTGAAGCATTCCATACATTTCTGTGGCACTTTTTCCAAGTTTAAAACAGAATTTTATTGCATATCGTTCTTCTAAAGTGTCCTCACGTCCAGATTACATTTTTGAAATTCACCAGCTGTGACAATCAGGCTTTAGTAGAGTGTATTCCAATTCCTGTTGTAGCTGTTCATTTAAACCTGTAATCATAAAAGTAGTCAGTCATCTCATAAGATGTATAGTAATAACATACTGAAATTTCAAGAGTCTACGACAATCTTAAATGCCTGTACAAAAAACGTCTGGAAACCTATTGAATGCACCACGTAAAATATATATATATATATATATATATATATATATATATATATATATAATCATGATTATATAAAAGCCTTTCTAATCCATAAATATTTACAATGATCAATGCACAAAGCAATATCACAATATATTTCAAATGTAAAGCAAGATATAAAGCAGGCTAAGTTTCACACTTTCGATCCTCTGGTGAGCTTGCATTCAACACGTCTGACTTTTTGCCCAGTAGGCTGGGGCTGTAGAATACACCGACTACACCTCTGCAACAAGTATCCTGGATATTACACCAAACAATCTAATGGTGAGGTTCAAGTAATACTGATGCTTGCTTTGGGGAATGCGGAGTACCCTTTCACTGCCATCGCTCCCAACTCTACTCTGGCTCGGACTAGTAGCACTTGATAAGGGTCCTATCTATAGGTCAAATAGAACTAAACTATTGTTTCAAGAGTTTACTGTTTTTGCATTTAAACAGCGTACTTATGCAAAACTTGATTATCTGAAATGAAACTGTTTTGACATTTAACTCAGTGTATTGCACTGTGGGTTGGGGTTGTACAATACACCGACAGTACCTCTGCAGTAGGTTACGCCCCCCTCATCAACGAGTGTCCTGTTATGACACTAAATAATCTGATGGTGAGGTTCCAGTAATGCTGGAGCTTTGGGGAATGCGGAGCACCCCTTCATTGCCATTGCTTCCAGGCCCACTCTGGCTCAGAGTGGTAGCACCTGTTAGAGTTCTATCTATGGGTCAAATAGAACTAAACTGCGTACTTATGCTAAACTGAATTACTTGATTTAACTGTGTGTAAACAAAATCTATACTTATACTAAACTAAATGGTTTGAATTAGAACTGTTTGACTAAACTAAATAGCTTGAAATAGAAATGTTTGTGACAAATAAACTGTGTACTTATGTTAAACCGAAGTGCTTGAAATACCTTTATTTGTATAAAAAGGGATTTGGCATTAAATAACGTACAAAGGTTGATATGCCATCAAACAAATAAACAAACGTCTGACATTTTTCAGAATTCAGTCTGCCCTAATATTTACCGATAATTGGGAGGAAATGATAGGATTCATAGAATTTTCAAGTGTATTAGTGCTGAGAAATGGGGAAAATATCGTCCGGTATTTGAATTCGGATCACCGGGTCCATTTCCTTAGGTAATAATCGTTACGCAACGAACGCCGCCAAAAGGATATAGTATGTGACATGGGTTCATGCGCAGATGTATAAAAAAAAGTCAAAAATAGTTTCGATGATACCCACTCTTATGAGGTCCAGGCTCATCACGTTTTTCTTTTCTTTTTTTATTATTTCTTTTAACTGATTTTTTAATTCTTTAATTCAATTTTATTTGATTTCATTTACTTATTTCTATTTTATTTATTTTATCTTTTTTATAATTTATTTATTTATTTCATTTTATTTTTATTTATGTATTTATTTTTGACACTCCTACCCATAGACACGAACACGACTGAACGTGATAAATATACTCAAATCCCGACCCGAATGCCGGATATATATGTGTGTGTGTGTGTATGTGTAAGCAAGCGGGTATATGTATATGTGTGCGCAAGTCAGTAAGAGATGGATAGTTATAGGTTTATTTCGTGACTGTCGACAGTGTGTCCACCTTTTCATTCCAAATAATTTATTGATTTTTGTGTTTACTTGAAAATAAAAATGACTTGTATCCTATATCAGCTCCCACCCATATATATATATATATATATAAGAAATTCTTATAAACACCTACATTTTCGGTCTTTATATTTTACCAGGTGTGATCAAAAGTACAGAGGCTGATTCTTTATATTTTCTAATTTTGATTTAAGATGTTAGAAATTTAAAATTTACATGAAAACCTATGCTGACGAATTTATATAATAAAGGAATGATGTCGAGACGTCTAGAATGCAGTCTAGACGAGCCAAGGACTCCCCGTGACGTATTGGCTAAAATGTTGAACTGCGATATCGTAGTAAGCGAATTCGAACTCCAGTCGCACAATTACATTTACTTTGGGATTAATACCCTTGGGAAAGGTATGAACCCCTTTATCTTCCCAGCTATGTGTTAAATAGTATCCCTTCTGTTTTTATACTAGGATGGCTTTGGCATTAAATAACCCACATATGCAATTAAACAAAGAAACCAAACGAGCCAAAGCTGATTAAAAAATTATCTAACCAATCTTGATACTTTTTGAACGAAAAGATTTTGTTCAAGTGCAGCGTTTCCTAAATAGTAAATTCATCTCAAAGGTAAAAGATTTGAGGATGTGGAGGGCATTAAAATAATGGGACAAGACAGCTGTGCTCTAAATCAAAAGAAGAGGTGCAATTGAAAACTGGAATAAGTATGTTGATTGCGAAGGTGGCTATTTCGTAGAAAAGGTTTTATTCATTCTTCGTTTCTGTCTTTATAAACACAACTTCAGTCTCAATACTTTTTGAACACATGTCTGAATATTTCGTCGCTAGTTGTTCTGCCGATGAATCATGAACGTCTATAGATGGGTCGTTACCACTGATAATATTTGTATATCCAACCATTTTATGTGGTTGCATATTATATCCACAATGTAATGGTTGTGGGAGATTCAAAAACTTATTGTATATGCTTATATTCTTTTTATACTGCCTGATAGTAAGGTGGTAGGAGAATGACGTCTGCTGTATTGGAGCGTAAGTGATTATAAACGCACCTTCATATAGACAAACTCGTTGTGCTAGTTTTGTTTGTCTATTCTGGTGAGCTGATGAGAACCAGTACTTTAAGCATGACTTCACCGCAAACCCAGCATCCATTATTATTATTATTATTATTATTATTATTATTATTATTATTATTATCTTATTTGAGATTTTTTCACAACAGCGTTAGCTGATGGTTTTTCATTGGAGTTTGAGTGATATTAAGATTTCTCCAATCTCCTGGACTCTTCTCAGTATTCTGGCCGATCTTAATAATACCGTAGTCTAGATGGTCTCCACTTGTCCTATTATTTCCAAATCTTCCAGTCCCTTTACCAATCACTTGGGGATTGTTTTGAGTGCACCGATTACAATTGGTATCACTATCACCTTCATGTTCCATAGTTTTGTTTTCGTTCTCTGGCAAGAATTACATTCGAGAGAAAATATTCATTTTTAAAACATTTACCATAGAAACATAGTATCAAATCGCAATGCCAGTAAATATTTTGATGTTGCAAAGTAATTGAAAAATACCAAAATCTCTTTTTGACTTTAGATATGAGCAAATAACTTTGAAAGTCGAAACTAAAGATATTTGTTTTTCCCCCCGATCAAAAGTATGTTTATCAAGAACGTTGAGAAAAAAACCGAATTCTTCACTTTAAATCCTGTTTTATGTAACTTGCAGATTACAATAAAGTCCTGAGATGACTTTTCTTAGACCAATTGTCAATGCTTCTTGATGCAGTTGAAAACTGTTTTCTCTGAATACAAAAGCTTTTACAAAAGCTCGATCTCGAGTTACACATTTTCATCACGAAGTAACGCTGTAACATGTTAAAAATTTCCTATTCTGCCATCGATAATTCTATTATACTCTCATAATCTTGGTTGATATATATATATATATATATATATATATATATATATATATATATATACAGACAGAGAGACAGAGAGAGAGATGTCTGTAATATTTGTATGTTAGTGTATTTAAAACGACGGGTTGTATTGTTTGAAAAGAAAATTATTCAGCTTCGGAATTCAACCTCGGTATTTCAAGTATTTGCCTAAATTATTTCGTAATTCTAGATTCTGGAATGTCAGGCCTGGAACTCTGGAAGGGTGGGTGGTCTAGATGGGTGGGTGTGGATGCGGTTGGAAACCGGAGTGTAGCTTTAGGGTAATTTAGATTATTAAATCACCAGGCAACGTTGCTTGTTTTATTATCCCTTTCTTCTTTTTTCATGATTTATTTCTTTTTTATATTAAATATACCTCTCTCTCTCTCTATATATATATATATATATATATATATAGTAATAATCACATTACCTATGTTTATAAATAGTGGTCAATATCGGTGATAGAGCATCTCTCTCTTTCTCCACGCAGACATACATACATGTGTGTATAAAATCTCTCAATCTATTTATCAATTACAGTCTGTTCGTATCTCTATAACCAGATAAAGACATCAAGATACTTGGTATATATATATATATATATATATATATATATATATATATATATATATATATCAGTCTGTTCATATATCTTTGTCTTGCCCAGTCGACTGGTTCTCTGCAGAGGGGTAAGACCTCCGCTAACGAGTGTTCTGGATTTGACACTAAACAATCTGGTGAGGTTCCAGTAATGCTGAAACTTTGGGGAATGTCGAGTACCCCATTATTGCCATCACTCCCAGGTCCACTCTGAATTGTTGGAATTAGAACTGTTTGATTAACCTGAATAGTTTGAAATAGAAATGTTTTGACAATTAAACTGTATACCTGAACTGCGTTTTTATGCTAAACTGAATTGTTTGAAGTGGAACTGTTTTTTGACATTGAAACTGTACTTAGACTAAACTGAATTGTTTAATATAAAATTGTTTTGACATTTAACTGTGTGTAAACAAAATCTATACTTATACTAAACTGAATTAACTGAATTAGAACTGTTTGACTAAACTGAAAAGCTTGAAATAGAATTGTTTTTGACAATCAATCTGTGTATTCATGCTAAACTAAATGGTTTGAAATAGAATTGATTATTTGTTTAAAAATGGATTTGGCATCAAATAACTTACAAAGGTTGATATGCCATAAAAACCCAACCAACCAACCAACCAACCATCTATTTGTCTATTTCAGTATCTCCATATCTATCTATCTATCTATCTATTTTGAAATATGTTTACCGATCACACTTCATTTCCCAACTTCCAAAAATAATGAGTTATATGATTTTCAGTGATAACGGTTTTTTAAGCAGTCACTCATATTGCATAAATTCGATTGAATGTTGCTTAACCATACAATAGTAACCGCTGCTATATTAATAAAGATAAAACAGTAAAAGTAAGCTACACCACTTTAACATGGTGGATTTAGCATGATTACCCTTGACCTTTTTTCTTTGCTGGATTGATTGTTCGATAGGATAGATGCGTAGGGATAAATATCACCCACCCGGCAATTGTAAAGGAATTTGAGACATCTTTGAATTCAATAAAACGCCTTATCTGCAGACAGATACTCCTCTGCATTCTTCCACATTGCAATTACTAGTAAAATAGTAATTACATATCGGAGGCGGACAAATGTTGTTTTTATACTGAAGATATTATATCAGTTTGACTCAAGACCATGTTAGGGGAGCACTCTGTAAGATACGAACTCATTATGCTAATTATTATGAGAGACAAGCAGGCTACTCTATGAACTAAGAAGGCATCCTGGATAGTATATTGTTATTAATGTCAGCTTAAAAAAATAATTGCTTTTATAGCAAAGTAGCGTTTATTCTTTATCTTCGTTTTATGTTTTGTTTTTTGTTTTTTTGCTTGTTTTTTGGGGGTTTTTTTAATTGTTTCCTCTATTTGTCTTAGTTAATTTCTCTGATTTTTTTTTTTCTTTTTTCTTTTTTTATTCTATTTTCCTAACAATTAATGTTCTTTCTTTCTTTTTCTTTCTTTCTTTCTTTCTTTCTTTCTTTGTGTTTATTTTCTTTCCTTCTTTCTTTTTTCTTTCTTTCTACTCATTTTCATTCTTTCTTTGTACATATTCTCACATCTTTCTTTCAATTCATAGTTTATAAACCTCTCTCTCTCTCTCTCTCTCTCTCTCTCTCTCTCTCTCTCTCTCTCTCTCTCTCTCTCTCGGTACCTTCCTTTTTCGTTTTCGTTCTTGTCATTTTTTTTCTTTCTTACTCTCTTTTTTCTTTCTTTCTTTTTTTCTTTCTTTTTCTTTCTTTCTTTTTACTCGTTTTCTTTTTTCCTTTTATCATCATTCAAACTTCCGTTTACTTTTTGTTGTTTTTTTTTTCCTTCTATTCATTTCTGATTCTTTATTTACTTGCATATATTTTATCTTTCTTTTTTCTCTTTTCTTTTCTTTTTTTGTAATTTTTTATCTCAACGATGTTTTCTTTTTTTCACAATGTCTTCCACTTTTTTGCTTTCCATGATTCATCAAACACGTTATCCTTTTCATCTTCTTCTTTATCGGTTATTTTCCTTCCTATCTAACTTTGTCCTTCCTTTTTTTTAATTATTTCTTTCTTTTTCTTTTCTTTCTTCTTTTCTTTGCTTTTATACTTCTTTCTTCTTATGCAACTTAATTTCACTTATTCTTTCCTTTTTCTCAGTCATTCTTTTTATTCATTTATATGTTACAAATTTCTTTTACCGTCTATGTCTTTTTCTTTTTTTTCTTTTTTTTTTTTTCCTTTCTTTCGTTTTTACTTCTTTGCACGCTCAAATCTTTACGGTTTCCTTTCTTCTTCTTCATATCTGTTTATTCTTCCTTTCTTTCTTGTTTTTTTTTTTCCTTTTTCTGTTTATGGAGTGTCTTTTTATTCACTTTTTCTCTTTTTCTCCTTTCCGTATATTTTCTTTCTTTCTTCTTCCTTCCATTCATCCGCACGTCCCTGTTGCATTGAGATGCGGCCTCCCTATGAGTAAGCTCACTCAACAGATCTGTACGTTCTGATAGCACCCTCCAAAATTTCCTACCATGTAAGGGGTTGCGTCTCCACACTTTCTACTGCTATAACTGACAGAGTAAAATTAATATGAGGAACTGATGCGGGGTAGGCCAACAGGTTCACATATAGATGTGTTTTTTTACTTACATAGGCATAAGTGGATTTTCTCACATAAATTATAATCGCCTGAACCCAAAGAGAACTTTGTATTATTTTCTGTAATTTTTCCCCACTTTCACTTTTGCTCTCTTTAACAATCTTCTCACCAGCAATTTTTCATTTAGAATTATGTATACCAGCCTTCTTCAGTCTCAATATTATATATATATATATATATATATATATATATATATATATATATATATATATATATATAAACGTCTAAATAAAGATTTTGAATTATTCATCTGAGGAAGTTTTTAAAAAAAAATATAATGATACCAAGAAAGTGAATTTTTTCTTTTTGTCTTTATATAAAAGGATCTTTTTTAGCTTTGCACGTTGAGTGTTGATGTATCATTATTGCTAAAATAATTATACATCAATAGCCATCAGTATTAAGCACTCAAATTGGATACTCCTACCCCTTGGATCCTTGGATTTTCTCCTTGGATCGTAGAAAAAAGAATATACAAATATATATATATATATATATATATATATATATATATATATATATATATATATATATTTAAAAAAAAGAATATCATCCAACTCACATGAAATTTAACAATCTGTCTGTCTTTCTGACTCTCTCTCTCTCTCTCTCTCTCTCTCTCTCTCATTAACTATCTTTCTCTCATTAATCCCCCCCTCTCTCTCACTCACTTTTTACTTTCTTTCTCTTTTTTCCAGTCATTTTCTTTCTTTCTTTCTCTCTTTCTTTGTCCATATTTTCACGATAATAAAGAGATTGTGAAACTTAGTGCACCTCTTTTTTTCTTTGGAGCGACAATATTTTTGTATTAACACTATTTACTCGTTAACACAGCCATTTTAGTTTTGAAACTGACGTTATATATATATATATATATATATATATATATATATATATATATATATATATATATAATCGTACACACACACACACACACACACACACACACACATATATATATATATCTGCAATTAATTACTTTTTTACAACTGGATTCAAGCACTGCAACACTGATGGAAGAAGTGTGTGAGTCGCGGAAGAAGGCTATGTTGAAAAATAAACCCCATTTGGTTACATTCCATGAGAGTATCTTGGTCAGTCTATGAACTTTTCAGCCGACCTTCTCATACAGATATAAGAATAGCATAGACATAGATTCAACGGTGCTTGCTGTCAGTCATTTTCTCATCTATTTGATTATCAGATATCATTATTATTATTATTATTTTACATTTGGTTAGTTTTTCATACCAGCGTTAGCTGGTAGTCTTTTACTGGATCCTGAGTGACATTAAGTCTCCCTAGGTCTCTAGGACTCTTCTCAGTATTCTGACCGATCTCAACAATGCCGTAGTCTGGATGGTCTCGATTCTTCCTCTGATTTCCAATTCCTCCGGTCTTGTTTCCAAGCTTTTAGGGACTATTCCAAGCGCATCAATTACATTTGGTATCACCTTCATGTTCCAGAGCTTTTTTAGCTCTCTGGTAAGATCCAAGTATTTATCTATCATTTTGCTTGATTTTATTTTCACTCTGAAGTCCGCCGGAACGTCATGATCGACTAGATGATAAGTTCTTTATTTCTTGCGAATTAAGATTAGGTTTGGTCGTCTGTATCAATATATATATAAGGGAGATTTGTAAGCGTGTGTGTACGTACATGTGTGTGTGCAAGTGTGTGTATGTATGTACATGGATATTTCTTTTTGAAATGAGGGAAAAAATGAAGAAAGATGGATAGAAAAAACTGAAAGAGAAATTGCACGAAATACGAAAATAATAATGCCTAATCCTCTTTGTTTCATTTGTAAAAGTAATAGTAATAAAATGTTTTCCACTTATTTTCTGTTGTAATCTCTCTCATTCTGTATATATATATATATATATATATGTGTGTGTGTGTGTGTGTGTGTGTGTGTGTGTGTGTGTGTGTGTGTGTGTGTGTGTGTGTGTGTGTGTGCAAACATGGCACACATTTTGATATAGTTGACAAAAAACTAAATGTAAGTTAACTTTGGAATAAGGTTTCAAGTATATAGCACCTCGTGAGGATTGGTCTGCGTAACTAGCTGGTTTACAGTTACACCACGATGTGCCTATATATATCGCAGAAGGCATGAAACTGGCATTCACTATGCAGTATCGATTTCTGTATGCACACTGTGTGTGTGTG
>CAUZXS010004500.1:0-16614 GCA_963585895.1 Sepioteuthis lessoniana
CAATCAGCTGGGGCTGTAGAATACATTCACTGCACCTCTTCAGAGGGGTAAGACCCCCCCTAAAGAGTGTCCTGTATATGAAACTAAACAATCTGATGGTGAGGTTCCAGCAACGCCGGAGCTTTGGGGAATGCGGAGTACCCCTTCATTGCCATTGCTCCTAGGTCCACTCTGGCCCGGAGTGGTAGCACCTGATAAGGGTCCTATCTATGGGTTAAATAGAATTAACAGCATACTTATGCTAAAATGAATTGTCTGAGTAAAACTGAATAGTTTGAAATAGAAATGACTTTTACAGTTAAACCGTACTTACATTTAAACTGCGTGCTTATGCTTAACTGAATTATTTGAAATAGAACTGTTTTTCGACATTAAAACTGTATTTACACTTAACCGAATTGTTACATACAACTGCTTGAATAGTTAGAAATGGAAATGTTTTTGACCATTAAACTGTGTACTTATGCTAAACTGAATTGTTTTAAAATAGAACAGATTATTTACATAAAAATGGATTTGGCGTTAAATAACAAAGGTTGATATGCCATAAAACCCAACAAACCAAACCAAACCTTTATATAAAGCACATAAATAAATTTAATTTACATAAAACATAAATATATTATGTATAGATACATATGCAGAAGAGATATACATATAGATATACGTATATTTATATCTTACGGACACAAAATGCTTGAATACGAAAGCTACTACCAAATGCTTTATAATTCCTGCACTGACGTATGTCGACTGAGCTGAGTGGTATGATACGAAGTCTATCGTAAAGTTGGGCGGGTTTCAGTCTCAATTGGAAGCATCCTACGTGTCTTGCGAAATTGAAAAATTGTGATACAACAAAATAGTCTTCTGTTGATGACAATATATATATATATATATATATATATATATATATATATATATATAAAGGTATGTATACATTTATACGTGTTTAGGGCAGAGGTGGGGTATTACTCGTCGCAATAAATTTATACTGATACGTTTTCTTCCATTTGCGTTACAGTTATATATATATATTTTTTTTCTTATATATATATATATATATATATATATATATATATATATATATATATATATATATATATATATATATCTTTAAGAAAAAAACAAAGACCGGTTAATTTAGGATTATAAATCCTAAATTAACCGGTCTTTGGTTTTTTTTTCTTAAAGAAATATTGCTCTGTAAAAAATTACATTGACCTCTCCACCAGGAAAATTTAAATGTTCAGCTCCTGAATGATTTTCTTGTCCTGAAGGAATTACTCCCAAATCTGGTTTAACTGGACCGAATAATACTATATATATATATATATATATATATATATATATATATATATATATATATATATAGTATGCGACATTTTTATTTTTCAGATAATGTGTATTTATATATATATTAGATATATATATATATATATATATATATATATATATATATATTCATTAAATGTGTTATATACCTATATATTCATTGAATATGTATATATATGTATATAAGTGCAACATATACGTATATATATAATCATACATATATATATATATATATATATATATATGTGTGTGTGTGTGTGTGTGTGTGTGTATGTGTGCATATATTTACATCATATATTTATATATGTATATATATATATACACATATAGATATATATTTACATTTTATGTTTATACAAACATATTATATATATACACATTTTAGATTTACTTAAATTACATATTTTCTACTCATAACATATATACACGAAAATATATAAACACATTATATGCATATTTACGTATATACCTGCATTATATTTATCGGTACATATATAAAATATATATTTATATAATATATTTACATATCACTATATATTTCTATACTTTATACATGTATATATATTTATGTTTGGGTGTGTTTGTGTGTTTGTGTATGGATGCGATAGTTTACAATTAATGATATAAACAAGAAATATCAAATATCCAAATACGGACATTATTAATTTTATCTAATTATTTGAATGTAGATTTGCTAAACTGGATTAGTGGAAACATTTTCGTGCCTTTTGCCGATTTTGTTTCATCGAAAATATTTGCTATAACATTAATGCTTCCTATATTCAAAAACTATTTTCAAATTTTTCTCAAAACATATTCGCCCTAAGTCTTTCTCCGTGCAGATGAATTGATAAGTAAACAGATAAATAACACAAAACTTATATTCTGATTTGTCGTTTTATTTTGTAAAATATATCTGTCAATCACTGTTTATATATATATATATATATATATATATATATATATATATATATATATATATATATATAATCAACGATTTACTAAGGCTTAAACTAGTTGAGAACGATCAAAATAACTCGAATAAAATATTCTTTTTTGACTTGAGTACTTTAGTTTTTCATTACACACACACACACACACACACACACACACACACACACACACACACACACACACACACACACACACACACACATATATATATATACTTATATATATGTACTTTATATATATACTTATATATATATATACTTATATATATATATATATATATATATATATATATATATATATATAAGTATATATATAATCAACGATTTACTAAGGCTTAAACTAGTTAAGAACGATCAAAATAACTCGAATAAAATATTCTTTTTTGACTTAACCACTTTTGTTTTTCATTATATACATACACACACATATGTATACATTTTTACATACATATATATATATATATATTTAGACACATGTATCTCTCTCTCTCTCTCTCTCTCTCTATATATATATATATATATATATATATATATATATATACTTAAACGTGTGTGCGATTGTGAGCATATATATACATATATATAGTCTAATGATCTCATAAGCAAGAAAGTGACAGTCACCATCCACCGTTGACGATGTATACACCATTGTAACTTAGACGTGGTCACCGGTATTAAACACACCTCATTTTTACGAACACTCATACATTTAAATGTTATTTATATATATATATATATATATATATATATATATATATGTATATATATTATTATTATTATTATTCTTTAAACGTACATATTATATATATGTGTATGTGTGTGTTCATGTAAGTAAGATATCAATATCTATGAATAATCAAATTGATATGTTGCCAAAATTTTATACACGCACGCACACACACACACACACACACATACACACACACACACACACACACACACACACACACACACACACACACACACACACACACACACACACACACACACACAGGTATATATATATATATATATATATAAAATCTAATTTTTATCTAATTCGATGTTCATAGTAATAATTTAACTCTGTCCTTACAACTGCACGACACGCTTTTTAAAAAATTAATGTATACATAAAAATATATATATCTGTATATGAGTGAGTGTGTGTGTATTCGTAATCCAGAAAAAAAATGGTATATTATAGTGATGTATTTATAAATCTTACTCGCTTAAACTGCGATGTTTTAAGAATAAAACGATATCCACTCAAATTAGCAATTTCTTGATAATTTGTGTGTGGAGGGGATTGCAATCGACCTGATCATAGTTTTGATATATATAATGGATATAAGTATGAAAGAAAGTTGGCTGAGCGTCGTCGAGGTTGACTCGAAAGCTCCCCTTTCAATAGCTACTACACAGGGGTGTAGGGTTGGGGCGCAACTCCTTTCCCTGGATTGCTCCACTTACCCTTGATCCGCACATTTTAATGCTAAGTGTTGAGCAAGAGATATCAAGTACCATTTTTTAAAGTCTTTGGTATGACTCGACCTGGATTGAACCATTGTCTCCCGGACCATTAGGTGAACACTGTGACTGTTATGCCAAGACGCCAGAGATACTTAGGTAATAACAATTTAGACACCCATATCCCCTTTATAAATAGAAACATCGATATCCTATTACAGTAGAAATACAACGGCTTCAGATAACATCTATTGCACATATGGATATATATTTAGGTATAGATTTGGAGGTGCCTGTGGTGTAATGGTTATCATCGTAGCAAATGGACACGGCGACACGAGTTCAAATCCTGGACGAGGCTGATTGCATTTCACATAGATCTAATATCTTTGGGAAAGGTATGAATCCAGTTATTTCCCTCCAGGTATGGGTAAATAGTTGGGCAGACTGGGTTCTTAAACCGTGGCGAGGCAACTAGTCTAGGAGAAGGAAAACTCTGAATCAAAACCTGTTAAACTTCGCTTTAAAATTGACCTTGTGTCATATCCTATTAGTGCTATGTGAAATGCTAACAGTCTCGTCCAGGATTTGAACTCGTGTCGTCGTATCCATTTCCTATGACTATAACCATTACACCATACATTATGAGTTATCATATTAATGGGTTGCAACTGTTTTGAGACACCATGTGTATTACATATTTTTAGATATAAATTTATATATATTTAATCGAAAATCCCTGCACTAGCAGGATGAGATACAAGGTTATTTTTTTAGTGGAGTTTAATAGACTTGAACTCAGAGTTTTCCTTCTCTTAGGCTGGTTGCCATACCAAGATTAAAGATCCCAGTCTTCCCTAATTTTTACCCATAACTGGAAGAAGAATTGTAGGATTCATGCTTTTACATTTATTTATTTATGCTTGGTTTCTTTGCTTAATGGCATATCAACCTTTGTCGGTTATTTAATGTCTAAGCCGTCCTCTTAGAAGGACAATAGTGGTATTATCTGACACTTAGTTGGTGGGTATACAATATAGTTAATTCCTTTCCCGAGTCTATCATCTGACACTTAGTTGGTGGGTATACAATATAGTTCATTCCTTTCCCGAGTCTATTAGTCTGAAAGTGAACGCAATATTCCGACTAGGGTTCGAACTCGGTGTTGCAGTCCGGTAAATAGCTATTATGCCACGGTGAATCTCGCCCCACCATATATATACATAAATGTATCTTGTTTATATTAATAGATTAGATCAACGCAGTGGCTGGGGCTTAAAATACGCTATTTTACCCCGCCTCCCCACAAAAAAAGAATTTTTGGTTGAGTGAGTTTTACAGTATATCAACCCTTGTAAGTTATTTAATGTCAAATATTGTTTATCCATATATATTGAATATATATGATTTGCAAACGAGTAGTTCTCTGAGAAAATAATATTCTAGATATGACAAACGAGTTGTTCTCTGAGAAAATAATATTCTAGATATGATACTATACTGCATCGGATGGTGAGGCTCCAGTTCTGGAGATCTGGAAATTGTGAAGTAATGCTTCATTACTCTGATGGCAGTACATGTCAGGGTCCTATTTATGAATCAAATCGATTGGGTTGAAATTAATTCACATTCAATCGGAATTCTTGATGTCATATAACTGTTAATTATTTGAATTAAGAATAGTTACTTGAAAATATAATTGTTTAAAGAAATATTATATAACTGTACAAACAAATGATTATTATTAAAAAGAAATAATTACCTGAAACTATGAAATTGTTAGTGTTAGATAGGAATACTTGAAACCATAGAACTGTATGCAAATTATTTGTACTAGATAAGAAGACTTGATATCATGTAACTGTGCGCAAACAAACGATAATTATTAAATAGAAATTATTACTCGAATCATAGAATTATTAGTATTAGATTGGAATACTTGAAACCCTACAGCTGTGTGTAAATTATCTCTATTAATTAGGAATACATAATATGATGTAACATGTGACGTGAGCATAAAACTGTTAAGAAACTCCAAAATATGTAAATATAAATGTAATTCCCAGATCTCTAGGCATAAAATAACTGCAGGTGGGTTGAAATGGCGTTAAAAACTAACAATAACACACACACACACACACACACACACACACACACACACAAATATATATATATATATATATATATATATATATATATATATATAAAATTTCGTTGAATATAATAGACATTTCTATCAATTCCCGCCGAATACTATAAAATGAATACAGCAATATGAAAGGATCGACAAGAAAAAATGTAGACAGAAAATGTCTGTTATATTCAACAAAATTTGTATTAATGAAGAAATGCTGCCAGTATATATATATAAACAGTAAATAAGTTCACATTTACAAAATTATTTGAAAAGATGGGATGACATGCCGTAAAAATTAGTCAATCACACACGGACACACACAATCTCATATATATATATATATATATATATATATATATATATATAATCATCCACAGACAGATCTGTTTCGTTCTATTAGAACTCATCAGTGTGGCTAGACAGTATCTTCCCGTAGCTGGGATCGAAACCCGGTTGACTCAAATATATATATATATATATATATATATATATATATATATATATATATATATATATATTGTCATCCACAGACAGACTGTTTCGTTCTATCAGAACTCTTCAGTATGGCTAGACACGCAGGACGCTCGAAATTAACCGAAAGTACACACTTACAAAATTTTCTTGAAAAGTTGATTTTCTTCTAAAAATGCAAGATACCAGAATTTATTCTTTCAAATGGAACCTTATAAAATTAAAACGGGTATTATTAAGTATTTTTAATAACGAACTCTACAGTACTAAAACTCTGTAACCCCAGAATATAAAGATCTAACAAAAGTCAGGTAAGCAAACTTCTCATATATGTTTATACACTTTTATTCCTGATGGGAGATGTTTTACAATGTTATTTTTAGTCTCAGATTTTTAATAGTTGTGATATTTTGTAATAAATAATACCAAATAATATTCGTTTGGATTGCATTATATTTCACGATAAAGGATAAAATTCTTCGGCTTTTTTCTTAAGAAGAAAATTAAGATTTTATGAAAAAAAAATTGGTTTGGATGTATTCATCTATCGATGAAATTGTGCGATTTTATTTTCGATTACATTTTTTGCTTGAATAATGTTAAACGAGAAATAATTAAAAAAAAAACTTGCTATCTTTGATTTTATTGACTGATTGGTTGTTTATAACATATCAACTAGTCAAGGGTTATTTAATGCTTACAGATTAGGGAATTGCATCTTTGTACGATTATATTTACATTTTTGTCTATTGTTTCATAAAAAGTTTTTTTTAGAAAATATCTTTTACATACGGTTCCCTTGAATACGAATAATTTTTAAACAGATATAAGTATATCTCGACTTAATCCAGTGAGATTTTCATTGGTCAAAGCACCTTCAAAGGTTCTCTTTCGATATGGGATTATTCTGTACTGGTATACCTCACCTTACGTCCGTAATTCCTTCCAGGAGAGGTGACTTAAGTCGAAAAACAACCGAAGTCGAATTTATTTGTC
The DNA here is from genome assembly GCA_963585895.1 of Sepioteuthis lessoniana. Taxonomy (NCBI): domain Eukaryota; kingdom Metazoa; phylum Mollusca; class Cephalopoda; order Myopsida; family Loliginidae; genus Sepioteuthis; species Sepioteuthis lessoniana. Next base: position 7,342 of record CAUZXS010004500.1, read on the forward strand.
TCCGAATTTACTTATCTCTAGGCTAAACCACAAATATCCATTCTCAGTTCGGTATTTTATTTATAAATGCATTTTTAATAATTTATGGTCTATAAGAATATATTCTAAGCTTACAAACAAATAAATCTTAGGTTTTAATATAGTAGTAATTTACTAAGCGTTTTGCTTAGATGTGGCACAAGGCTGAATAAAATGAGACTCGAATTCATTCTTGGAGGTTTGCAAGTCAAGCTTACTAACCATTACACTACCCGAGCTGCCCTACTCTATCCGAGGTGTCCAATTTTTTAATATAGTACTGAAAAAAGTTCTCGAAATTTACGATTACATATAATTACATACTTGTAAATGTAGATTTGAACAATTTGGTAACCTTTACAGTACATCGCAGTCTCTTTATGTGTGATTGTAATTTGCTCTAAGATATTATAAAATAAAATGAACTCTTAAAGGCCGTTAAATAAAACAACAACACAGTCACAGAAGATTTCGTATTTCATTCTCTAGGATTTATGATGATTATATTAACATCTAATGTAAATACACGTACAGTGTACCACGGATATAAGAGAGATGTTGGGAACGGAGAAGAAGCCTCTTATATCCGGGTTTGGTCTATTTTGTTTAGGTAAGTATGGGAACACTACATATAACGCTTTTTACGTACAGAATACTAGTTTATTTAACAGTTATAGACATAAAAAAACACAAAAACACAGATAAAAATACATTTTCAATCAGTTTTCACAAATAATTCAATCAAAAATTACTTTTTCTTAAAAAAAGTCTGTTATTTTTGATTGTACAGAAATCTCTTTGTTAACATCATGAACATTTTCATACAGTCCGTAAATCATTTTCAATGCACCATCAGGATTACTGCTTTTTGCTTCAAAGTTTCAAGCGCATTCAATGCAGCCAGAGAATTTGGCACTGGTTTGTCTCTTTCAGAAACTTCAGAACTTACACTTTCAGCATCATCATCTTCGTATTTTAATATGATTTTATATACTTTTATTCATATTTATTGTACAGCCATGTGATATTATGCGCGTTTAATTTTTTTTCTGGGGCAATTAAGACTTCACTATTTGTGGCCGACAGGTACAAAGTCGAATAAAATGACTTAAACTTGGTTTCTATTTTTCCATACATTTTTTGACCAACGACGTATAATTGAGAACGACTTGACTCGAAAGGACGTAATCCAAGATATACCGGTATTATACTCTCCGGATATCCGAAACTAAACCATCGCCATTAGATGCAGTTTAGTACAACACCCAGGGACTGCCTTTTTTAGGTGGGGGGACTTCTCTCTCATTTAGGGGATACAGTCAGTGCATTGTAAGCCTCATCAACTGAACTTCTTTTGTTTGATTTAAAAAAAAGGAACTTTTTATTATTTTTTTTCATTTATTGGTGATATTGTCGATCAATTATCTATCTCTAATTTACCCATGGTGATCGGTAGAGTAAATAATTATCTATTATCGAAACCTAAACTTATCAAGAATTAGCTGAATTAGAACTGTTTGACTTAACTGATTAGTTTGAAATAGAAACGTTTTTGACAATTAAATTGTGTAATCATGCTAAACTGAATTGTTTGAAATAGAACTGACTATTTGCATAAAAATGGATTTGGGGTTAAATAACCTACAAAGTTTGATATGCTATAAAACCCAACCAACTAACCAACTAAACTTATTTAGTTAAGATCTCTTGGGTTTTAGTCTGGAAGAAAAATATTACCTTTTCTCCAGCCAAAAAAAAAACATATTTGTAAAATAAATGTTTTTTCGTTTCATGTAAAGAAATGTCATTCACTGGAAAAAAAAAAAAAAACAAGTGTAGAATTTTCTCCTATTTTTTAGACACGCTGTTAAAATGTAAGATTATTTGATTGAGAATTGTTCAAGTTATCTCATAATTAAATGATATTGCTCAGTTGGCTGGGGCATTATCATTTAATTATGAGATAACTTGAAGACCGCCCCTATTAGTGTCCTGGATATGACACTAAACAATCTGATGGTGAGGTTCGAGTGATGCTGGAGCTTTGGGGAATAGCAGGGTACTCCTTCATTGCTATTGCTCCCAGGTCCACTCTGGCTCGGCGTGATAACACCTAATAGGGCCCTATCTATGGGTTAAATAGAATTAGCGGTATACTTGTGCTAAACTGAATTGTTTGAGTAAATTGAATAGCTTGAAATAGAAATGTTTTTGACAATTGAACCGTACTTACATTTAAACTGCGTGCTTATGCTAAACGGAATTGTTTAAAATGGAACTGTTTTTTGACATTGAAACTGTATTTACGCTAAACTGAATTGTTTAATATAGAACAGTTTTGACATTTAACTGTAGAACTGCTTTTACTAAACTGAATAGCTTGAAATAGAAATATTTTTTTCACGTTTAAACTGTGTACTTATGCTAAACTGAATTGTTTGAAAGAGATCTATTTTCATAAAATGGATTTGGCGTTAAATAACCTACAAAGGTTGATATGCCATAAACCCAACCAACCAACCTAAATTATAACAATTTTTCTGAAACCCACTGTACATTTCAGATGACATCATTCTTTTAAAAAGCGTCCTTATTTTCCAAAAGGCATGGTTTATTTCGTGCAAGTTCGCTGAACAGAACCAAAAATGGAATCCTTAAATGAAATTTAAATTCCGGCTGAGGTACTTTGTGTTTGTTCCCTTTGAGCTAACTGTACGAATGAATATCCATTACTCCATAGATCAGCTAAGAAATAAATTCCTGCTGTTATGACCTAATAAACTAATTTTCTACCATCGCCCTGAAAAATGTGGGAAAGGACCCAATATGTTACACCAACGATTTTTATTGCTCATGGGATAATTTGATTTTTTGACAATGTGATTTGGCCTACAAATTGAGTCTGGGAAATAATCCTTGATCGGATAGTTTAGCGAAAACCCAATATTAAAAGCAGGAATATTGTGTTGGGCCAAAAAATTCTGTATTCAAAACCCTGAATTTTGTCTAGGTTGAAACACTGACCACTATGGGGGGAAAGTACTTTCACCATAGCCACCATCCATACCCTGGTATATGGTTAAAGGTATTTGTTTATTTAAGTGTAATTATTTCTTAGAAGTCTTTTTTGGCTCTCTGTTATATGATATAAAGTATTTCTATCAAATACAAAAAATTTGGTCTCAGTTGTTTGGTTTCAAGTATTCCTATCAAATTATATGGTTTCAAGTAATTATTTTTATTCAATATGTGATATTTGTTTGTCCACAGTTATACAGTTTCAAGTATTCCTATCAAATACAATTTATTAGCACACAGTTATATCATATCAAGGACTTCAATCTAATATAAACAATATGCATACAGTTGTATAGTTTCTAATATTCCTACCAAATACTTGCCCAGTCGGCTGGGGCAGTAGAATACACCGACTGTTTCTCTGCAGCGGGGTAAGACCCCCCACCCCAACGAGTGTCCTGTATATGACACTAAACAGTCTGATGGTGAGGTTCCAGCCGTGCTGGAGCTTTGGGGAATGCAGAATACCCCTTCATTGCCATTGCTCCCAGGTCTACTCTGGCCCGGAGTGGTAGCACCTGATAGGGCCCTATATATGGATTAAATAGAACTAACAGCATACTTATGGTAAACTGAATTGTTTGAATAAACTGAATAGCTTGAAATAGAAATGTTTTTGACAATTAAACCGTACTTACATTTAAACTGCGTGCTTATACTTAACTGAATTATTTGAAATAGAACTGTTTTTCGACATTAAAAGTGTATTTACACTTAACTGAATTGTTACATATAACTGCTTGAATCGTTTGAAATAGAAATGTTTTTGACAATTAAACTGTGTACTTATGCTAAACTGAATTGTTTTAAATAGAACAGATTATTTACACAAAAATTGACTTGGCGTTAAATAACCTACAAAGGTTGATATGCCACAAAACCCAATAAACCAAACCAAACCTACCTTATACGAATAATTATATCGTTTCAAGTAACTATTTCTTGCAATAGTCATTTGTTTGTACATTGTTATATGATTTTAATTAACTAATAATATAACTAATCATATTCTTTAGTAAACACTTATAGCTTCAAGTGACTAGTATGTATAATTTACAGTCATGTATTATCAAGTGTTTCCAGTTGATGGGAACCTAACAGGTATTGCCACTCAGTTCCAGAGTGGACCTGGGAGTAATTTCCACACTCCCCATATCTCCAGCACTGGAGCCTCACTATTAAATGCAGTTTATTGTCATACCCTTGAAACACTCTTTTAGGGGGTGGTGGTTCTAGTCTTCTATAGGGGATACGGTTTGTGTACTCTAAGATCCACTGAGAAGGTTGTTATGAAGCTTTGTCTGGTGCAGGGCCGCGTACACGGAGTAATCTATGATATTGGAACTCATTAATTACGCAGATGATTTACAAAACTGTTTTGCTAACAACTGGTGTGAATAATTTAAAACTTAATTTAGTATTAATTTAGTATTTGGCAATTCTAAAAGCAAGAAATGTTGACTAGAACAGTATGAAGGTTCAAATCGAGATTATCTGTTTGCCTTGAGAATCTGCATTCTAATTTCTGTTTTTGATACAAAGATTGACTATTCGGATCGGCGGAAAAGATTCTAACTACCTCAGAAAATTATCAAATCTCACACGCAGATACACAAAACATCTATCTATCTATCTATCTATCTATCTATCTATCTATCTATCTATCTATCTATGTGTGTTAGTGTGTGTGTGAATTGTATACTCTGAGGTGCACGTGTTGGCAGAGCAGCAGATAGTTACTGTCGGGGAGAATTGAATCGGTGATACAAGTTCAAATTCCGGACGAGGCTCTTTGCGTTTCACTGTATGCAAATGCATTTCTTCTCTTCCCCCAGCAATGTGTAAATAATAGGGCAGAATAGACTCTCTAACCTTAGCATTATGAAAACTTTGACTGTCAACACGTCATGGATCAACATAACAGGTAAAGCCCAATACTTCACTGGTCTTATTGACCTTGAAGGAAAGTCTAAGTCTTACAATAGACTATGAAAAAGACTGATTATATATATGATAAAAAATAAACGGAATAGAAAATAAAATGTCCTAATTTTAAATAAGTTAAAGAAAAGGACTTCTAAAAGCTCTCAATAGTCTTTATCCGCCTTATCGATTGCAGAGAAAACACTAACTGTATCGTTTGTTGAAGGTATTACACCCGCAGCTAAAAAGGGGTGTCTTGGTTATGTCACGAAACTGCATCTGGTGATTAGGCTCCAGTTTTGGAGATCAGTGGAGTGTGGAGTACCACTTCCTTGCCATTACTCCCAGGTCAACTCTGATTTTAAGTCGTAGTACCTGAGTCCAATCTATGAGTAAATAGAACTGTTTAAAATTATTAGTATTCGATAGGAATACTTGATCCGATATAACCATAAATTAATTGCATAAGAACAGTTACTTGAAGCTCTGCTTGTTTTCTAGATATTATCATGAGTTACTTAAAACCATATAACTCTGTACAAACAGATGACTATTATAAGAGAGATAAAGTTATTTAAAACCATATAATTATTAATATTTTATAGGAATACTTGAAACCATATAATTATTTGTATTAGATTGGAATACTTAATATATAACTGTCTGCAAAAAGAAAAAAAAACTACAGAAAGAGCTATACAAAAAAATGTAAATATAAAAATACAATGAATGTAATTCCGTAACCTCTTGGCATAAAATATCCTTGACAGGTTGACATGCCACTGAAATCAATCAATCAATCAATCACTCCTTTTAGAGCAATATACAGTTTATATTAATTGTGATTACTCGTAAAATATTTTTCACCTAAAAGTCGCTTTTCGCTTATTTGATCTTCTGGTTGGTATAAATTGAATATATATATATATATATATATATATATATATTAATAGAACAATACACACACACGTATATATATATATATATATATATATATATATATATATATATATATATATATATATGTGTGTGTGTGTGTGTGTGTGTGTGTGTGTGTGTGTGTGTGTGTATTGTTGTTTTAAAGAATGTGCATAGCTTAAAATCTCACCTTCTGATAAAACTTCATCACCTATGGAATTTACTTCTGTGTAGCCGATATTATCCGTAAACGCTGATGACATGTTAAAACATCGGTGATTTTGGAAATGGTTCGTAGATCAACTAGAACTGGTAAATTTGTAAATTGGTTCTCGAAGAGATCTGATGTTTTCATTCGAAGAATTTAATTATCTGTATTTATCATCATCATTATAATCGATTTTGATTTTTGGAAATATACATTAAAAATCTCTGAAAAGGTAAGCTAATTTATAATATCTGCAGTGGCCTTGTGGTATGATTTACGGTTATAGATCAAAGGTCGATTTTGATTCCAGGCGTGAATGATTCTTAGGGTTTGATCTGAGAATTCCAGAAATTGAGCCGAAATAACATGACTGATACTTATCAAGGCGTGCCGATAGCACAAGTTCTTTTGAGTATCTTCCGCTATCCGTACCTATGCGCCATCACTATGAGCAAGACCTCAAGATGGCACCCATTTTCCGTATAGAGCTGATGTATATAACTTCTTGCTGGTCAGCGGCACTGGTGTGTACATACGTAGGAGTCCATTGGAAAACATAACTCATGAGTTCGTCCTCACACCACCGGAAGTGTCCACTATGTCTTACTTGGATGGTTTTGAGAAAGGATGTAAGTGGCCACACAGTTACTGTTTTTTTTTGGGGGTACTGCTTCTAGAATTTGTTTAAAACAGCATCCTTATATAGTTTTTCATCAAACTTTTTTCCCAGGCGTTTCATTTGTGTGCAAGTAAAACAATCATTATGTAGTACTGACAGGGCTACAGATTGGAACAGTACATATGGGGAACATCGCCTTAGGGGAATACATTCCGTAGGAAATAAACAGACCGTCCTTTCAAAGAACTATTCTTTGGATTACCGTAGTACATGAGTAGAGAGTAGATTTCCCGTTACTGAGGTTTCTGAAATTCAGGTATCTTTTCTTCTATTGTGTCACCAGAAAAGAAGGATGCTGAATAGAAGATTTGTTCAAAATAGCACGTGGCATTCTTGTGTATTTCCCACTTGGCTTTTTCTCCAGGCATTTTGTTAAAGTAAAAAAAAAAAAAAAAATGAAAAAAAGACCAGAGAGAAATACGTTCTGTTATAAATAAACGAACGGTTCTTTCAAGGAACCACTCCTTGGATAAGCAGAATAGTCGAGTAAATTTCACGTGGCTAGGGTTTCTGGAAAGCGCTTAAAACTAGTTATTTTTTTCCATTGTGTGATAATCTCATATTTGTTTCTTTTCTTTTTTTATCTAATATTTTTTTTTCTTTTTCAGCTAAATTGTCAGTCACTCGACAAAACCGACGACGAATGTCTATGAAATAAAATCGACTAAACAAATGGAGCAGACAGCCGCTTAAATTGTAGCTAAGACTAAATAAACATATGCACGAATAAAAAAAAATGACATAAGGCAAAAAAAATTATATTAAAAAAAGATCAGACGCAGCACGAAAACCTCGCACTTGCAACATATTACTCGTGTACATCAATCTCCAGTTAATAAAACCCTTTAAGAATGTACAGTTGGTATGTTCTTTTAAAAAATAATTTTATTATTTGAACATTTGTTATTTAGACTTCTGTCTACTGGTTCAATGTTCAAGACAAACTTCAGAGAATATTAAAGAAGATTAATGAGATGTTACAACATTTTTTGGTGTAAGATACCCTTTATGGTTAAAGGAGAGAAGTCTGTTGTTTTCTTTCCCCGCTAACTAAAGAAAAAGAGAGATAGAGAGATAGAGAGATAGAAAGAGAAGAGAGGAGGGGGATAGCGGGGGTATTTGTCATGTACATGTCAATTATCACGTGATATTTAGACTCATCCATTTTTTTTTCGGACACCTCGGTTTGAAGTCCAAGGATCCTTTGACGTACGTTTCGAAAAAGGTTTGATGGTTAAAGAAGAGAACCCTATGCTGTTCCTTCAGAGAGAGAGAGAGAGAGAGAGAGAGAGAGAGAGAGAGAGAGAGAGAGAGAGAGAGAGGCAGATGAAGAAGAGAAGTTGGAGGAGGATCATCCATTTTATAGGATTTTTACCTTGCCACCGGGCATTTGTACCGGGTGGTTAAATATGTCTTGAACATTTGTTCTCAGGGGGCCCGTCCCTCCCAGGCATTATTTGCTTTGCTAAGTTGAGTTGATTGCTTGGCGTTTAAGGCACCTTATTAAGGGAATGCCGACGGGGCTGAGTATTTTTGGACCTGCCACTCATGAGTTTCGAGGCGTGCTTAGTCCCCATTATAAAGTGGCCTTGTGCTGCATTCTGATTTGGTGGGAGGTTAGATACAAATTTACAGTTTCATGGATAAGCCTGTTCTTTTGCTTCAAAAAATGTGAAGAAGAGAGAGGGGGTAGAAGGAGTGTTAAAGGCTAGAGGGGAGATGTCAATTATTTGGTAATATTTAGACTTTTTTCATTTTTTTTCAGTTGTTGTAAGGATCCTAAAAGGTAGAATTCAAAATCCGGTGCTTGAAAGAATAGTCAAAGCAAAATTCGAGAATAAAATAATTTGTGATGACCTAAGTCAAGTAACTTTGGCGGCCCTAGTCAAGAGCAGCTCGAAGGTTCCCTTTTCAATAGCTACTACACCGAAGTGTAGGGGAAGGCTCAACTCCATTCCCTTGATTGCTCCACTTTATCCTGGATCCATACCTTATAATGCTGAGTGTTAAGTCAGTCAAATGACATTTTGGAGGGAAAATGTCTAGCAGCACTCAATTTGGACATTTAGGGGTGTAGTTTCTTAGAGGTGTACTCGCTTTTGTTGGCAGTGTTTAGATTTTAATGGTTATATTTTGAGTTATTTTGAGGGGAAAATAAATTGACTCTGTTATAAAAGCTGCACACAGACGACTTTTCATTGTGTCAAAGCGTCATTTTGTTAGTGTTGTCCCATGAAGATATATACTTAAATATCTGCAGAAATGTGAGGGGTGTACTCACTTTGTGATACACTGTATATATATATATATATATATATATATATATATATATATATATATATATTTGTGTGTGTGTGTGCGTGTGTATGTGTGTGTGTGTGTGTGTGTGTGTGTGTGTGTATTTTTTTGCTGCAAGGAAAATGATAATATTACTTGTAAAGTTTTCTCT